>JANHFX010000405.1:0-114034 GCA_027560015.1 Chloroceryle amazona | reverse complement strand
GGTGTAGAAAGTCACTGGTGCCATCAGGAAGCTCTGTACCACACCATGAACACCTTCCCTTCAGCTGGCAACAGCCAGGGCAGGACCTGATGCAGAACAGATGGGCTGATCAAAACTTTATTTGACCTTGCTGATACTTTACATTCATGAGGCCAGAAACCCCAGAGAGCTTACAAAAAGTTACCAAGAAGCTTCATCCTGAAGTATAGAAAAGTCAGAAAACCACAGATCATTTTTTTCTTCATGATTTTACTTCACCTACCCTGAAAGAGCATAGGATGCACTGACACGCTGCAGTCAGTAGCTGTGATTCCTGCTGGTCTCTTACTTTCCAAACAGCCCTCTAAAGTCCTCTTCCACAGCATGATAGCAGATGTTGCTGCATCAGCACCACTGGTTGGCAGGACAATCCCACAGGGTCAGTATTTCTGACCAAAAGGGTAGATTTGAGAAAGCACATTTAAAATAATTTCTGCATCACCTCCTCTGTGTCCAAACTCACCACTGTGCAATGGAGTATCTCACAGCAAACATATTAATGGATGTTAAGCTCTCTACATTTATAAGTGGGAATCTGAAATAGAGCACCCAATTTTCTCAGTCACATCAAATGACCATAATTCCATGTGCATATACGTACACATTACAGGGACAGACAGACACTAGAGGTGCAAGCATCATGCATGACTCTGCTATTGCCTAATGTAGCCTCTCCAGATCTTCAGATTCTATAAAAATCTCACTAAAATAATTAACGGAGCAAGATCAAACATTTCAGGTGCTTTCAGAATGCTGAAAACGTCCAGCAGCAAAGCATTGTATGCTTAGTTTCAAGCATCAATGGTGTTTATTTAACAGCTTCATATCTCTACGGCTTTATGCTGCTCCTCTAATGATCAAGCTCTATACAAGCAGAAGATGGGCTGAGGTTGCGTTGTTACAGATTAGCTTTCCCTCCTCTCCTCCTTCCTCCGGTGCTCCTTCTCTCCAGTTAGAGACTCTTTGGGGTTTCATTATTTAACTTTCCCCTCAGGCATGGGGATAACACCATTGGAGCCATTTTGCAGGCAGCAGGATTCTATAAATGAGGCACTTATTTAAACAGACTCACACAGAGCCAGTGTCAAAGTTCTCGGCTATTTACAGGTGACATCACAAGAGATGCCTTCTGAAGCACAGCCAAAACAAGTACCACGCACAGATTAATTTTTCTTGTCCAACATACATCAGAAAACAGTCATTCCACCCTTGCTTTGCTTCACAAAACTGTTTCTTCAGGCAAATATATGGTAAGAGCTGCACGGCAACTTTTTTCTGCCTGTTGAACAGACTAGAGTTTGGATCTCCCTGAGCAAGAACTGAGCAGCCATCTGTGGGGACAACAATCTCTCCTATTGGATTTACCCATTCCTACTGACAGCCTGCAGCAAACAAACAAACAAAAAACCCAAACAAACAACAAACCCCCAAAACAAAACAACAACAAAGGAAAAAATTAGTGCCGTGGTTTAACCAGCTGACAACAGCTCTAGACCAAATGGCTAAATAACCACTGTTTAATTAATCAGGATCTGACAGTGCTGCCTATAACAATAAACTAAGAGATACAGATACAGTTTTAGCTTTACATTTCTTGGAGTCCATCTGAAACATACCAAAGACTCAGGAATAATATATATTATCTGTTTAAGTATTATACACAACATTTAAGTGAGAAATACAAAGCCAAAATAGTTATTTTCCAAGGCCAGGTAATTTCAGAAAAGCTCAGCTGTCCAAACTCACTGCAGGAAGGTGCTCAGAGGTAGCTCCTCATACGAAGGCAGTGACAGTAGTGACACGATTTGCAAGGCTCTAAATTTTGAAACATTATTTGCTGACTTATACAAGATACACATGCTTTGAAACAGGTCTCCATTCCTCTGTTAGATATTAACTTTAGACAGAAAACTTTGCCATTTATTAGCATACATTTGGAGTTTATTTTCTCGTTGTTTAATCACGCATAGTATCATTAGCATATAAGAACACTCCTTTTCTAGAGCAGTTTGTGTAGAATTCTCATTTGAGTTAATTACTATGTAAGAGAGCTAAATTCTAATTAGAATTCAATGGCACATGTAATGATAAAAATTTATCAATACTGTGTCTTTCTCAGCAGCTACCATTATTAAATTATTTAGCCTCGTTGTTTATTTCTCAAAATTATGATTTTAAATTAGGCTGTCTTTAACCACTGTAACAATAGTTTCACTAGGCTTTCACTGCAGTGGGTTTACTTCATATTTAAGACAATAAATGCCTTTCGAGTTTCATATTTACTCACTGGTGCTTTGCTATAGCTCTGGAGATCTTTATTAACTATCTTCCAGCACAGAAACCAACAAAAGGTGCACAGTTTTGGTACTCTGCAGGCAAATGGCAACACATCCCTTGACCTCCCCTGGAGAGAGAAGCCACACAGTCCACAAACACACTCTGCAAATTAGAACATGACTAAAAAAAAAAAAATATAAAAATCAAATCTTGGCTCTTAAACGAGACCACCACCTTTTTTTTCCCTCTCCATCCTTGCTAATACTGTAAATTGCTCTAAGTACCAAGGTATAATTAAGGTATAGTAGTTAGTGCAAAACCTTCCTGGTGCTAAACCAAACCACCAGCCCAGGCTTTTTCTCAAGGTAGCTCCAATGCTGCTCTTTCAAAAGTCACCACTGTAGATGCTCATGTATATTTACATAAACATCTAGAAGCTGAGGAAAATGATTTGCTCATTCAAAACTTTTGTGTGTGTGTTTTTGGTTTTGTGTGTTTGGGTTTTTGGGGGTTTGGTTGTTTTAGGAAATTATCTATATTAGGCAAGTCTTACAACTTGAAAATATGAAAAATGTCTCTGGATCAGATTCATCTGAGCAGGGTGAAATATGCATTAAAAGTATGTGTCAGTTCTAATCTGAGCTCTGGTTTTGCTCCCTGCATGCAGAATGCACTGCCACAAACTGAATGCACTCTAAACAAAAGGAAAAACACCCCTGAGCAGCAAAAACCCCTTTCTGCTGCACCAAATGCAGAGGGCTGTAATTCTCCAACATAAAAATGACTAATCACCCTTTAATCAAGTTATGGTTAATAAAGTCATCCAAGTTTTGCTTAATCACGTTAATATTCAGACATGTTAAACGGTAAATCCCTTCAGGCATGCAATCCTGTTTGCCAAGTTTCAGCCTACAACAAGGTGTAAATCTCTGAAAACAGCCCTTTGGAAATGCTGACAAACCTTTGGCTGTTGTAATCGAAGTTGGAGTTTCTGCAAAAACACCGGGAACGGCAGAATTGAGCTTCTCGACAGATTTCTACCCCGACGACGATTCGCAGAAAGTAATTCCAGTGCCCTACTTCTAGTCCTTGCAGAACCCCTTTTGCTATACAAGCCACAGCATATTACTGAAATCGGCAAGAAGAAGAAAAAATAATCGTAATTAATTAATATTAGGGGATAATATTTATGGCAAAATAGAGTCATTTCCACTAATAATTTAACTATAATATATCGGATTCTCAGAGACATTTGTAATCAGGTTTATTCAGTAGTTTGTTTTTAAAGGTGCTTTATGACTTCTGAAGCAGAATAAATGATAAATAATGCATCTCCTCAGTGTTAGCGGAAAAACTCAGGCTATAATAAGCATACAAAATTACATATTCTGAGACTTGATGTTCACCGATGCCATTTCTGTCATCTCATCCAGCATAAATAAAAAGCTGCAATCTGAATACTCCCAGTAACTTTATTGGTATAAACAGCCACTCTTGTTCCAATACAGCTTTTCTTGAAGTAACTCCTTCAAGTAAGAGCCCCCAGTATACCTTCCACCAGCTTCACCCTGACTGGAACCCCTGCTTTGTGCTACAACGTCACGCTCCAACACCAGTTTTCGGGCAGTTGCTAAAGAGCGGCACAGGGAGAACTTTGCCACCGTGGCCAGGAAGGCCCCTTTAAAGGCAAAGCCTGGGGAGATGCTGAGCAGGGTCTCCAACAGAGGACCTTTGTCCAGCCATGCAAATGAAGCCGTGCAGACAGCCTGCAGACAATGCCCAGGGAGAAGTCGGGGAGAGCCAATCCATCTGCAGCTATTTGGTTAACTCAATGTTTCGGACATTCTTTCTCTCACACAAAACACTCCATGTTGACAGCTGTGAATTTTAAACAACTATTCTGTGTATGTTTTTCTAATTTTGTGTATTCAGATAGTTTCCCCGGCATCGGGGGCTGAAAGCACAGTGCTCGGATTCCATCATTTAGAGATTTCATGCTTCTCAAAGAGTCACAGCAACTCTGATCAAAAAACAAAGTGGAAATTAAGTGTCTAATAGAGACAGATTCAAATGGCAAGAAAAGTGGTTACTTTAAGGTGTTACATAAAATAAAAATCATATTTATATGAATTACAGTTACAGAGAGGCTCTGTAAACTATACTCTGCATGTGATAAATATATCAATAAAAAGCATGGAAACTTTGCTTGCCTAAACCACATTCTGATTACTCAATATCCTCTTGCACTTCGTAGTGTTCTTTTTAAAGAAAAACTGCAGTATTTTGAAGAAAAAGTTTATCTTCAGTCAATTAATCAAATAAAATATTTGGATATCAGCCATTTGTCCATGTAATGAATGAAGTTTTTTTACTAGGTCAAAAACTAACTTAAAACAGATGCTGGGCTAGAGGAACACTGCTCCATACATTGAAAAAAAACAATCCACCAAAACAAAACACACCCCCAAAAACACCAAAACAAAACCAAAACCCAAAAAAACCCAACCACCAGTTAAAAGCCTCCCTGCAAAACAGAAAAAAAAACCAAACAAAAAAAAAAAACCAAACAAAAAAACCCCAAAAGGTTTCCTTTTCCAGATAAAAAAAAAAAAGGAAAATATTTGAAACCAGCTGACCCCGTGGGGTTCCCATGGATCCCCCATGATGATTCTGCCACAACCATGGATGGATTTGCAAAATGCAAATATTACAGATAGGCTGACATCAAACAGCTCTGGCCAAAAATGAGGTTTGGATTTAGTCCTGAGAATTATGTTTAACCAGCACAATGGAGCTGTGTCTTCACCTGTGCCCTGGGAAGGGAGAGAGCAGGGAGAACCTGAGGAACTGGGTGGCAGGACAACTGACTGCTATTCCTGGCTCCGCCACTGCGAGACCTGCAGAGGCTTCTTCCCTGGGTTCCTCTCCCTGAATCACTAATTTTAAAGTGGAGAAGGCCAGGAGGCACCCCTTTTTGTACAAGAATTCGAAGAACAAAGCCAATTTCAGACGCACTCCAGTGATTTCTATGAAGTGGGGTGATTCTCCTCCAACAGCTCCTGCAGCCCCACTGTCCACCCTCCCAAGGAGCTACCCCTGCCAGGAGGGGACACTGGGGAAGCCTCCCAAAGTAGGAAGCACCACAGCAGTGAGGGAAGCTGGGAGGACTCTGCTCTTCCCAGGAGCCAGGCTGCTCCAACGCACCAACCTGGTGCCAAGCTCTGTGCCGCCTTCCACCAAGTGTTGAAATGGGATTCTACTCTCAAGACCCCCAACAAGACTTGCATTTAAACCTGCTTGGGCCATTCACTGCTCTTCTCTGCTTGAGGCACTGACCCCCCACCTTCACCAGGTGCCTTCAGGTCAGTCACAAATACTACTGTAAAGAGCGATGCATTGCTTCCCCTACTCTGGCATAAGTCTCCACACTTTGGTGCGACCTGCTCCACTTTGACGTTTTCTCTCCCTAATATCTGCACGAACCAAGCGGCAACAGCAATGCGGTTTTGCTTGGGGGAGGTTGGAAGGTGGGTTTTGTCTAGTTGGAAAATGCATTTTCCCTTCTTCCCAGTCATTTATTGTTCTTCTTTTGGCACCAGAAGAATGTGTTTTGGACGTGAATTTCTCTGTGGGTGTTACATTGGAAATTAATCTCTCTCCAAGGCACATACAGTCTGGGACAGTTTTGAAATACATGCGAGAGGATGGAGAGGGGAGGGAACGTGTGGAAATGAGGCCGCTTGGCGGGGCAGGCAGAGTCAGCCGGCGTGTTCCCACAGCCCTGCTTCGCCTCGCCCAGCCCAGCCCGGCTGCAGCACACACCACCCTGCGCTCCCCGTTGGGGAAGGGAAGCTGGCCGCTGCCGTTGGGATTGGATAAAGGACAGGCCGCTGCTGTGAGACTCAGGCGTACAAGCACTCAGCTACTTGGCACGTTGCAACACGCTCATCTCATCTTTTGCCCCCTCTTCCCGTCCCCTGCGGCTGCAAACACCCTCCAAGGGATCCTGGGGCCCTGGGGCGAGGAGCCACCCACCGCACCACTGTCTCTGCCAGAAGAATGGTACCTATCACCAACGTGTGCTTCAAGATCTGCCACTGTGTCTGATGATTTCCCAGCAAAACATCCCCTATGAGCACTGCCTGCCCCACTCCTCCCTCCTCCCAGGATGATTTCATTTCCATCATCTCTTTTGATGGTGCAGTGTATTCACAGCCAGGTACAAGCCCCCTGTGATAGGCACTACAAAACAACAGCAACAAAAACATAGAACTTTGATCCAAATGCTTGAAAGGGTCAAAAGAATAATGAAAAACTTTAAAGATATGCATAGGGTTTTTTACTTAATTAGAAAAGAATAAAAAGCAGAACTGTATCGATGCTTTTAAAGCATAAATTCTAATGAGTCATTAGAACTCACCATATACATACATATTTAGACAGTCTGCTGACTCAGAATTATGCTTTACACAAACAAAAGGCCTCTCTACAGATTTACACAATAGGTTTACACTGAGCCATTACAATCTATCATGTAACTGAGTGCTTAATGACTCTTTAATTTAAGGATTATTGACACAAAAGATGTAACAGCTGCTTAAGAGTTATTACACAGCAGCAGCTTTCCAAAAAGATATCACTTAATCATTTTTATATTTTCTAAACTATCCAAAGATGCTTATAGTTGTGGCAGTGACTTGAAAGAGAAAAAATTCAAGGGGAAATAAATTAGAATGTACTTGGCCTCAGTGAGCTGGGGGAAAAAAAAACCAAAACACTAACACCCAAAAAAACAAACAAAACCCCAAACAAGCAACAACAAAACCTACAAACAAACAAATGAAAAAATCCAAACAACACACACACAGAAAAACAACCAACCAAAAAAAAAAAACTCAAAAAACCCCACACATTCTCAGTAGAGATTTGTACCTATTTACATATGACAAAGTAAAAGCTTTGAAAAACAGACAAACAAAAAAAAGTTTATTTTATCTGGAAAGGAAATTTCCCAGCTAAGACACTGTATCTTCTGTTGAGGTCCCAGAATTTACTTTTTTTAGGAAAGTTATAAGCCCCTTGGAAAGTGCCTTACACAAAGGTAGCACTGACAGAAGTTTAAGCACAAGTGGTACTGGGTGTCACTGCAGCAGCTAACGCTTGAAAATGGAAGAGAGTTCGTTTGGGTTGTGTGCGTGTATACATATATATATTTATAACCCCCTTAACAATGAATATTCCTGCTGCCAAGCATTCAGAGACAGAGTTGATTTCCTTTCAAGTAATTGATGTAGGCTTTCTTCAGGACCCCGTCCAGACAAGTTCTTCACCATGGAGCAGGAAATCACACCGTCAAAGGAAAGCTGAGCGCTCCTTCCACACGGCCTGGGTCAGGCTTCTCCAAAACACTAGATTTATACGATCACTGCCAAAAAAACTTGCATTTCCATGCCCTCCTGTTGCTAAGATAAAGGATGTTTCCTACTGCCTCAGAATGCTGTCCTCATTTAAAACTCCAGCTATGTTCTGACAAAACACGCTGCTGTCACCCCAAATTGAGCAAATGAGCCTACGTCCTACAGTATAAAGACCAAAAGAGTTATTGAATATCACCCGGGGAGCACAAAATGAAAAGGCTCCCATTTCTTCCTGACCTTTTTGGGGCATTTTTTTCCTGAAATCGGCCGAGCCCTTCAGCCTTCATTTCTCATGCTGTCTGCAGTAGCACAGGAAGGACAGCTTGGACTTTGCAGTTTCAAACAGATCAAGTTTTGTTAAATAACTTTTTCTTTTTTTTTTTTTCCTCCTTCTTCAAACCCAAAGCGGAAGGGAACACTGTGAAGAAAATGGAAACTGGCAAAGAGCTTTAACTTCAAATAGCCTTATAAGTCAGCGTTGATGTGCAAAACTAATTCTGTTTTTTTTGGCATTTAAATATAACCCGACAGTTGCAGAAGGGAGGGGTGAGGGTGGAAGAAGTGCAAGGCAGATTGCCAGCCAAGAGCAAAATACAAAGACATGTAGCGCTACAACTTCTGTTTATCAAATAAAATAAAGATTTGATTTACTGGCACGAGCTTCATAGGGAGGACTACAGAGTGGCACTGCAAATTTCAGGAAGGGGAACCTATGACAAAAAGCAGTTCTGTACCGCTGGTGTCTAGGTAAAAAGCATTTCACTCTTGTCAGAAGGGGATGTTTCCACGGGAGAGAATCCTGAGCTTCAGTAAAATACATATGCAAATAGCTCCATTCACTAAAAAAAGAAAAAAAGACTTACCACTGAACATAATGTATCTAAATATTTGTTCAGGGTTAAGTGGTGGTGTCTAAACAAGCAGAGAAGCCCTTTTTTAATGCAGATTTGCTCTCCCCGTTAGGAGTGCCAGCCACATACTTACTACTTGTTTATTTCTATGCTTTTAATTTCCTAGAAATCTCCTCTGTCATTTTACAGGCGCATGAGGTAAGCAGTATTCTGACATCAGGTATTCACACGATCCATACCATCATCTGTTCAAGCTTTAACTGACTGTTTCCACTACCCACCATAAATACAGCGATGGGAAAGTACACACTTCTCATCCTTTAAGGACAAGATGTGAAACTGGACGTGGTGTCGTTTATTAGCCTGTAATTATACCCCATATGCAAGAGGTCACATTTGACTGCAGTAAAACACCTGCCTGCACTGCTCATCCCCTCACTTTTTAAGCCTGTGGGCAACTCTGCTGCCTCCAGCAGCCGAAATTTTACCTCTCCTTGTCTCTGCTGCTTTCAGAGTTGTCATTACTTTATGCTGTCGGCCCAACACACCATCCAGAAGCACTTCATAACTAAGAGGAAGAAACAATTTTTCTACCACATGAAACCACCAGCAGTGCCAAGGGTCAACAAGCACTACAGCGGCCATCGCGTCTGGGGAGCTGAGGGGTGCAGAGGAGACTGAAGTGTAGGATGGGACCCTGACTGCCGCAAGCGCTTCACACGGGAGATACATGGAATCGCTCAAGCAGAAAGGGAGATATCTGACAGCTCACTCAAAGGAAGATGAGGGAATGCTGCCATCTTGAATAGGCATCTGGTGGGGAGGCACCTCACACTTGCCCTTATCCTGCTAGAGAGAAAGCAGTTGCATGGAACGTGCAGGGGCTAAAGAATGCCAGAGAGTTTTGGCAGGGGCACAGATGTACATTTAAACATAGCATACACAATTGGCTTTGATCCTTTTAAAGAATATTTAAAGAAGGTCACTCAGAAACCTACCAGCATTGCCTTAAGCAGTGACCTCACATCTTAACAGGGAAAACTCACACAAAAATTGATAAGCAGCCTTGTGTTACTGCACACAGAATGAGAAGCATTTGCAGGCAGTCCTCCATCTACCAAAGTCTCAATTTATTACTGACTAGAGTAATATAATCTCAGGTGAAAAATTAACAAACTTACATTTCTATTTAATGCCTGCCCCCATGCAGTGCCATTATTCAACTGGTCCAGTCTAGTGAAAGGCCACTCAGGAGTCTGTTCTGAACACAGCATCTACTTTATGAATTTTTCCAAAGCTATTTTTTGCATAAACCTTTTTCCGTCTGGTTAGTCACATCAAATCAAGACAGCCACTAACCACAGACAACTCTACCTGGTGAAGGATGGGCCCCTCTTGGTGGGGCCCCTCTCTCAACAGCTATTTGTTGTTGCTTAAATTAAATTTTCTACCGAAATAATCCTGGAGCCCCAAGGTAGCAAAACCCCAAAAGAGAAAAATTACTGTTTGGCCTGGGGGAGACCTTGCTGCTAAGAGCAATAGCCACAACACAGAAACAGACAGACCAAAATATTTGAAAATTAAAATACAACATTGCAAGCAGAAGTGACCCCTCAAAACTCCAAAAGAGAAGCCCCGGGTCATCAGAGCAACTTCTATAGAGTTTCACATACAGAACTCATTTTCTTTTACCAGTTCTCTTCACCTTTACCTTCATAAATAGCTCTTCTCCTTTCTTCTTGGGAGGAAAGCAATCTACCATGCCCAGGTGGATTTAATAAGGGAGGTCTAATACCAGAGGTCAAAGAATATGAATGGATTAAAAGATTAGGGAGAGGAGCATGAAGGCTTTCACCTTTAAGGTTCCTGTTCTGAATTCATCTGATGTCAGCAGTGAGCAAGCAGTGTAACCATCAAGGATCTGTGGCTGCACGGAAATCTCTCCCTCAGCTTCTAGGAGTTACACTAAGGGATCATTAAAAAAAGGGTCTGAATATTTTAAAGATATTTACTGAAACTGCCTCTCGTTATCAAGCCCCATATCTACTTCTCTGCTTCTTCATATTCCACTGCTATAAACACCAAGATACCTTTTTGGCTAAAATAATAATTCCCCATACTTTACACTATTAGATTCAAATTTATCAGCTACATGTTGTTTTCCCATGACTTCAAATTTCTTGTAACAAAGACAGACAGATAACCCCATACTCCACTTTTGGTACAACTGCCTATTACTCAACTAGAAGATGTTGTTCATGTACCAAATCAAACCTCCTAAGAGCGATAATCTGCATCAAAAAAATAGCAGTCTGACTTTGCTAATAGTTATTCCTCTAGTATGAGCAATCAGACCAGCCCATAGTATTCCTGAACTTCAACTTAACCTCCCAAATGATGATGGTGAAATCACATTAAAGTTGATCATTATGGCATTACCCATAGCTAAAAATGCAGGGTCGTGTCTTTCGAGGCACAGAACATTGCTTCAGCTCCAGAAATTATGGAGAAATGATCGTATTTTTCACTGGCAGGGTTTGTACTTTCACATAGACAGAGGAAAATGCAACTGGCAAAGGACTTGAGAAGTGAATCAGCCATACATGCGGTGTCCTCTCTTGTAATGAAAGGAATGAGCTCAACAAGTAGGATGCTGTTTCTAGATATTAGAAATTTTTGAAAAGAGATAAGTGTTGTATTCAGTTCAGGATTTAAAACCAGCCATGATTACCTCCAAAATGCCTTCAGTTAAAAAAGCAAGTTGCACAACAGAACCATCAGCCGTGACTGAGGATGGTTTAATAATAAACTCAAAACTACTTAAAATGAACCTCATGTTTCCATGGTGATGAATACATCTCTCCCTCCAGAGTGTCTTGTGATGTAGAAAACATTCACCAGTAATATTTTGGTAGTAATCTTGCCAATGGAAAATTCAGTAGTATTGTTTGAGAGCGTGGTACGCCGGCTCAAATTAATTTTAGTCTAGCCCTGGCAAACTGGCAGGTGAAGATGAAAGCAGTATGGTGCCTAATGCAGAAGTTAAATAAGTGAAGATACCCACTTGTGACATGCAATTTTTTAAAAAAAAGATGATGACCAGTGGCTGCTAAGATGAATGTGCAGACCTGTTCATTTACTTTGCATCTCAAATACCCACTAGCAAATCCGTTTTTGCCTCAGTAAGCTTCCTCGCCAGTGAGGAGATTTAAATCTTCTCAAACAGATACAAAACGTATCATCTCCTTAGTTTAGCCTTGCTTAATGGCAGCAAGGCATGGCCAATTGCAGACACTCATAACATATTTGACAGGTATAAGATCAGGCATATACAGTAGGAGAGGTCCCAAAGCTTGCCTTTATTCACAAGGCTGCTCTAAGGGTATGAACTGCTAAACTCTGTCATCATCGCTTAACTTACAGTGCTCCTTAATACGATATGGTGTTCTATTCGGGGGAAGAAAAACCTTCTTAAGAGTACATAGTTGACTTTGATCTGGTGACATGTTTCTGAAGGAAAGCATCTGACAGGACAAAGATGTACCGTACTTCATTTAGTCTGTGTGCCATATGTGGCAGTTTAAGAATCACTGTCACAGCCCCTTCGGCTGGCATCCAAGATTGCACAGCGCAGCAAAGCTGAGGGATTTCTGCTGGGCTTCAGGAGAAAGAGGCTTAGGAAAAATTTCTCCGGGCTCTTTCCAACAAGTATATTTACCTATTCCATTCATAACTTAGAAAAGAAAATTTTTACTAACTTCACATCACAGAAACACATTCATAGAATTGTAGAATATGATAGAATAATAAAATAATATTTCTACTCAAAAAGCTCATAAGCCTGGGTGTCATTTTAAGCACATAAACAGATGCTAATCAGGCTGCTGAGCTACTTAAAGCTACATATACACATAAACACTTTGCTAGGAAAAAACCTGCAGATATGTACTACTATTCTACAGACACTCATAACTTCTTACAGTTAACAGACTCAGAAAGTCTAATTACTTCAGAGCCTGCAGTTTTTAAAGCATAATCTTTCCCCAGATGTGAATTTGGGGGAACTAATCTAATCAGAGACAACTACACAGTTTCTGAAAATACAACCAGAAATAAAATGCAGTGCATTTGCTATAAAATTATCCTGGCAAACATCTACGCAACTCAAAATGCTAATGAGCTATGAGTAGGTAGTTGGTATTTGTTGTGGATATAATTTATATTCAGAAATTGTCTGGTGATTTTATTGAAAACCTTATTTAGGTTTGACTTCTCTCTGTGTCATCAGAAAGTGCTCTGTGGATTTCACATTCCTCTTTTTTGTTTTATGCACTAAATGTGAAAGCTGTTCAGCGGGATAGTACTGGTATGATACGTTTCTCATTTACCAAGCAGCAAAGCCACACAGGAGGGAGATAGAAGATTACCTTCAGGAAAGACATGTAGGAGGAGCTGATTAGGCAATGATGTGTCCAACCGGACAAAGTTTATGAAAATGATCAGCATTAGATCGGAGTTAATCCTGTCATTACACAGTCTAGTTTCTTACTCCTGTTCCTTCAGAAAGCTCTTCTGTCTTTACAGTATTAATGTTTCAGTTTAGCCAACAGTCCATAAGTGTGCTTCTTTTTATATCAGATTAGGGAGAAATGTACAACAGCAAGAAATAATACGAGTGATATGTTATGCAAACATGCAACAAAAGTGAGGTTTCTTTTTCTCTTGTGATTTCTGAAAGTCAACACAAGTTCTCTCTTTCCTGTAATCATGAATCTAAAGGCACCGATTATGTCAAACAAACTCCCTGCATGCTTTTAGAAATGAGTTTCCTTGAGTCTCACAGCTTGGTGGCAATATTCAAACACTTATTCAATTACTGTCAGCATTCCTCCAGTAAAATTAGTGTCTTGAAAGAAAATGACCAAACTGAAAAAAAACTTTAGGCAAAAATTTTCAATTTACCGACTGACCCAAGGTCTTGGTAGAAATGAGTGTGATCTACTCCTTGTATTTCCCTTCATGCAGAAAGTCTCTTGCAATCAGCATCCTAAATGCACTGCAATTAAACCACAATCTAATGAAAACACAAAAGACTTTTGAGTAATGAATCATTCTGGCAAAGAGCATTTTCCAACGCTTTCTTCACAAACAATAGCACTCGTCAAACAATGCTCAACAAATTTCAGAACTGGGCAATTTTCATGGCAATTCAGAATATTTGATATTTTGGCCTTTGGTGCTCAGTGTCAGCCAGTTCCTTATGTTCCCAAAACATACTGATGATCCCTAGGCACCATTAAAAAAATTCACCAGTGTGCCTGTGATTACATATGGCTTTCCAAGGGAAGTGGCTTGGCCTATCGCTTTCTGACCTATTTTTCCCCTCTTCCACTTCTGCTTGTCCTCTCAGCTGAGTGCTGGAAACCGCATTCAGTTAAGTGGGATAAAAATAACAATATAAACTCAGTGCCTATAGCAACCCTCCAGCTACAGAAGGTGAAAAGAATTACATTCTTAATTCGCAAGGCTCTTTTTACATATAATCGTTCCTTTTAGGTAAAGGTCAAGTTACAAGGCTTTTTGCATTATGCATAGTGATTTCCATTTTGGCTTATTATTCAGGTGTATAAAATTTATCATGTCAGATTTCATGACAGTTAAACCTGAGTTTGTTCTGTTTCAGAATGACATCTTGGTGCAGATAATAACAAAGCTTCTATATTAAAATGGCCTTATATTTTTAGGCTGGCAGCTATAAAAGACATCAGACCGAGAGATACTGGAACAGATGTTCAGAAAAAATATTTCACTTTTCAAGTGCTGACGAACTAGAATGGGAGTAGAGTTGCATAATGGGAAATGAATCATTACAGTCAATCACGAGAAATATTCAATTGTTTGGAATCAAAGTGGAAAATCGTCTTTTCCTTCTGTACTGTTGCAAGGAATTTGACATTCAAAAGCAAAGCTAAGGAACATATTCCATGTTGTTGCTTAATCCATTTATGAGAAAAAAAAACCAAGTTCTTCAAGGTAATAAATGTATAAAAGTCCATTTTATTTGTTAATGTAACAGATAACGATTTTTAGCTGACAGCATGATTATTTGTTATGACAATGCAACATCTTCAGTGAAAATTGAGTAGTCTTAAGGTGTTCTGTGCTGCTCATTCATGCAAAGAATCCTTGTCAAATATTTTAATGAGAAGAAAAGTATGGCAGTCAAGATTAAAAGTCAAGGTGACCTTTAACTGTGGAAAACAGTATCTACATATCACCTTACTTTTTTTTTTTTAAGGTCATCACTTCTCTCTTGACGAGTCATTCCATAAATGGAAGTAGGCAGTACATCGAGAGCACTAACCATAAAAACCATCCTCAGTTCAAAATTAAGCTCAGCATTACATCT
Source organism: Chloroceryle amazona (assembly GCA_027560015.1). Taxonomy (NCBI): domain Eukaryota; kingdom Metazoa; phylum Chordata; class Aves; order Coraciiformes; family Cerylidae; genus Chloroceryle; species Chloroceryle amazona. The sequence goes on along the minus strand of JANHFX010000405.1, from coordinate 99,041 downwards.
ATTTTAAAGCACGTATGTCCTTTGGTATAAAATTCAAACACTTGCTATGGTAACTTCAGCAAAACAAGTAAGGAAATCACACGTCACAGAAACGAGGGGCATACAACTGTCACACAGCCTTCGGCAAAGCAACAGTGCAGCATCTTAGGAATTGTCACTGCTCTTTATAAAGAACAAACTCATCTGTGACCTGGCCTTGGCCAGGTTGTGCTGAGTCAGCTGGAAAGCTGCTCTGATAGGCACCTGGTTGCCTGTTGTTCTGAAGAGTCTTTTGGGGAATCCAAGGATGATCACACAGCACAGCAGCAACCTGTTTTTTTACTGTCATGATTCAAGCTGCCCAGTTTAGCTGAGCAGATACCCTGCTCGTGCCCTATTATGCAGAAATTCTGCTGCATGAGCAAAATCCTCCACGGCCAATGTGACCTTAGACAAATATCAGGAGAGTTTGGAAACATTGTTCTGGCTACTGGAGATGGAATACAAACAAATTGTCAAATACTGGGGGATCACGATACAGTTTTTGATTACTCGAAGCAGTCAGGCTAAAAGGCAATTCACACCCCTCTGCTAGAAACCCTCTGAAATGCTTCTGACCTGCCTGGTTTCCAGACAGAACCCCAGACCTGAACTTGCACTTGCAAAGTCTTGCATTTGCTCTTCCAGCTCCCTTTTCCACCCCCTACAACTGGAAGGAAAGGTAAACCTGGAAGTAGGGAAAAGCCATCTGCAGTTCAGTTCCTAGGAGGCCTTAGCTGTGGAAAAAACAAACTGGAACTTCTCTCTGACAAGGGAAGGCTGGGAGACCTGGGGCTGCTTAGCCTGGACAAGAGAAGTCTGAGAGGGGAACTTAGTGCTTATCAATATTTAAAGGGTGGGGTCAAGAGGATGGGGGTGGCCAGTCTCTTTTCTGTGGTGCCCAGTGATAGGACAAGGGGCAACAGGCACAAACTGGAACACAGGAGGTTCCACCTAAACATAAGGATAAAAACTCTTTACTGCAAGGGCGACTCAGCACTGTTAACACTGTGACACAGCTGCCCAGAGAGGTTGTGGAGTCTCCTTGACTGGAGACTTCAAAAACTCACCTAGATACAATTCTGTACAACCTGCCCTAGGTGAACCTGCTTTAGCATGGGAGGAGGATGAGATGATCCCCGGGAGGTCCCTTCCAATCACATCATTCTGTATGTGATTTTTTTTTTTTTCTGCCCAACGCTAGTGAAAAAACAGGGCAGCTTAAGAGATACCTCAGGGCTGTTCCTAAATATCCGTGTGAACCTACTCTTTAATTTATGTACTTTGTCTCCAAATTTAGACACTTCTCTCTAATCTTTACTCGCTTCCCGCATGGAAAGCAGTGCAGGTATAACATGACATGAGAGCAGCGATAAGGCTTCGGATTAGCACTGGTTTGGGTCCAGCCAGCTTGGCATGAGCTGCCCCGGAGCACAGGCAGAAAAATTTACTTGCACCTCTCCACAAAGATACATTCTTAGTTATATATACTAAGAGGATTACTCAGAGTATCATTAATCATTTTTATCACTACCAAACACAGTATCCAACAGATACAAAAATGTGGCTCCTAATTGCTACTATGGAGACAAAGCAGTAGAGGAACAGGAGATGAAAATAAAGTACTAGGTGTCATTTCTTCTGTAAAATTATATGTCAAATAATTTAATTAATGGGTGATATAATTTATACAAGGTTCTAAGTGAATCTTAAATAATTATAACACCCAAACGCAGTAAATCAGATTTCAAAATTTCCTAAGAAAAATGTTGCGGATAAACTTGCTAAAACATGCAATAATGGAAAGAATTTATTAAACTATGACAATGCTGGCACTGCTTCAAATCAGAGCCTGAGCTTGCAGCAGCTATAGATATAGTAAGATTGGCGTCCTTCCCCACTAAGAGTATCCATTTCTTCTGAAGTCCCATTTACTGCATATCATATAATGAAATAACTTAGACAATCCGTGGTTTTTTTGCAAAATATTAGAATCCAATTAAGTTAGTAATGATGCATCGTGCTTTAATTATTCCATGTATGTGAAATCCACGTTATTCAAAGGAAGCTCTCACACTTTGGGCAAGTGAACTTTCCGTACCTTTCAGGAACCTCCACAGAGCTTTATGAAAGTTAAATTTGAAAACATTATGGTACTTTGATTTTTAAAATATTTTTGCAGTCTTATTGTTTGGCTGCGAGTGTCTGAAAAGTGGATTACATTCCTACAACTGCTGGTGCTAAGCACTTTCTCTGTTTAGCACACAACGATATTTAACGCACTAGTCCACTATTTTTGGCTTTATTGAAACATGCACAAAATTCCTTTTTTAGCCACTGAGGAGACTTGGCACCAGTTATAAAAGATTTATTGATCCAGTATTAACTAGAGTACATTACAAATAGCCAAGTGCCAAACAGTTCCTTCTCACCAGACTGTGATTTGCAAGTAAGGAAAGGAACCTGGATTACTAATTACATACAAAACTCCAAGCTTTCAGAAGTTGTGTATTTATAACTAAGGTCTCGCGAAACAGTCTTTCGCTGAGACAGGCTTTTATACTTAAATCTGTTCTCTGATATAGATACACACACACCATTTTCTTTAATGGAATGCTGAGCTCAGCTTTAAGGACAACTCTTGTACTGGAAAATGTTGTAAATTAAACCAAAACAAAACCACAGAAACAAAAAGAATAAAGCAACTTCTAAAATGAAAAAAAAAAATAAATCATTAACATCCGATGTTTTATAGTTTTGATTTTAAAAAGGTGTAAAAACTTTACAGAAATGATCTGTTCTGATTTTCTTTTAGATTTCTCCATATTTCTTTGCATCTATGCACAAGAACCAGTGCTTATAAGACACCGTACTGTGTCACTGCACTATAATTCTAAGGGATGATCTTAACCCTATTATCATTTGAACAGATTGCTTGGGATAGGCCACAGGTAATGCAAAGCAAGACATCTGAACTACAAAAGCAAAGCAGACCTGGTGTAAGGATCTGGGGGACACATGATGCAACCCTTAAACCTAATAAAGGCCACTTGCACCAAATGAAATTAGCCTGGATAATCCAGCAGTACCAGAGCTCAGAGGATGACATCTATTAGTCAAGGCTACCCGCTAACAGCCAGCAGGCTCAACCTGACCATGAACGATGGTGACTTCACCACTGAAACAACCAAAGCTCCCAGAGTTCATTCTGTTACTTTATAAGGGATTTACCACATCGGGTGGTAAGAAGGGTGTGAAGGAGAGCAACAGCCTTTTCCAGAAACACCTACTGACACTTCAGCCACACAGGATGCAGTTTCAAAGTCACCATACAGAGACTGATGTCCATCACCAGCTCCCAAGATGTGAAAGCTAAATCAGACACCGAGTCACATGAAAAGGTATACAAGAGCCACAGAGAAAGATGAAAGTCATATTCAAAATAGCAGGACAAAGTTACAGCCTTTCATTTATAAATGTAGTTGTAGTTGGAGTTTCTTTTGTGTGTGAATAGAAAACAATTCTCCTAGTGGTAGATATATTCTGCATCCCTTCAAAAGCCTATGTGAGATTTCTGTAAGCAGTAAGTCATTCCAAAAAGTTCCCTAACAACATACATGTGTCTTTTGAAGGTCCAGCTCTACATGATACATGTCAACAGCCAAGTAATCCATAGCTTTAGTTCGGCCTCCAGGTAGACAAAGTATGCAGAAAATATAAACCAAAAAGAGAATGTGCAATTTAATATGTACGGTTGCTTGAAATACACCAATTATGTTAAATATATTTATAACTAGACATACTTCTGCATTTGGGGTCTATTTAAAACCTTATTAAGAGCAGAGGACACAGAAGATACAGTCTGTTTGATCTGTTTTGAAGCTATGGTAATATGAAATAGTTTTCCTGCAATGTCTCTCAGGACCATCAAACGGTCTTTTTTTTTTTTTTTAAACAGGAATAAATATGCAGCCACACTTGAAACCCTTAACCTAATGCTCACAAAGAAATCTCCCTTGTAGACATAGTTGTTTATTAAGACTAACCCTAGTTCATTTTCCAGTCATATTTCAGAGATAAGCAAAAATTATAGAAATAAAAATGTCTAGCAGGTAGTTTCATTTGCCTCTTTTATTACAAATCCATATTCAGATATGTTAATATAAAGATGTACAATATTACATAAAGGGCACAAAACCTGACATCATGACACTGGTGGCTGAACGGTTCGCTTATTGTAGCGGCTCTTATTCAGCTATTTTTCTACTGCTCTCATCAGTCTTTTGTGTGAAAGTCTTTGGTGAGAGTCAAGTCTGAACTGATAAGGCCTTGGAGACATAATCACTGGCCCTCATTTTCCATTGACAGCCCCACACAGCCAATTCACAAACATTTTCATATTAATATTGAGCAATTTCCCTACATTCTAATCCATCAAAGTAGGCTATTAATCCTTCCCCTGCGCTCTTCTCTATTCAAATGCTAACAATTTTCTTCTCACAAGCTAAAACATTTGTCCTACAGCCCCTCACACAAAGACACTGTATTGTCAGCAGTGATTGATCAGAGTATTAATATGAGGGATGCAATGTACATTGTATCAATGATACTGCACGTATGCTGAGGAAAAGGTCTTTTTTAAAAAGATAAACCGAATGCAAAATATAATAATTTCTCAAGGAACACTTTAAAGTGCTTTGCCTGATGTATTTTATGGAAATTTATTTAGATTTTCAGAGGTGTAGAACGCATTTGAGTTTGGAATACAAAATAAACCGCAGGGATGCCCTGGATGCCGGGACCCTGTGGGGAGCAGCCTGCAGCTGGGTCTGGCTTGGGGGGGTCTTAGGGCAAACAGCAGAAGAGCGACCAGAAGCCACTTGCTCTCTAATGCCACATTTTATACAAATGGGGGATACCCCTCACCGCCCCCTAAAAAAACCCAACCAAACAAAAAAACAACATGAAGATAATTCTTTAAAGAGGAAAAACCTCTCCTGAGCTGCAAAAAGTAAACAAGCCCAGAAAGCAGTTCCAGCCCTTGGCCAGTGGGTCTCATTACAGGACCACCAAGCAAGTCCCTACATCCCTGTGGATGTCCAGAAGCTCTCCCCAGAGCCCAGGGCAGAAAGGGCCACCCAGCCCTGCCCAGCTCAGCCTGCAAGCCCTCAAAAACTACAGCACCCCAAATAGTAAAGGGAAAAGGCATAGGATAGCTCACTTCTTGCATCTCAATTTCAAATATTTTGTGCTTATTTGTTAAATGAAGGGTGTGTAACCTCAACGCGCTTCATGTGAAGTCCTAAGATGCTTCAGGCCTTCCTTGCAAAAAATACAACTCAATCTACTGTCACTGCAGAAGATGAGCACAGAAAGAAGCAGCAGAAGGGAACAATCTGTAGAAGACACAGTTGTACAAAGGTGGATATGCTGTCTGCAACCAGACTGGAGCCCAGGGTACCATGAGGTGGGAAGAAGGGAGGTTGTGAATGCACAGAGCTCCTAGGTATCTGATACACCCTGGCACAAATCAGAGTGATTTCAGGGACACTGTAATTTACAGCAGGTTACCATGGCTCTTGGCACAGAGCTCAGCTCTTGGCAATCAGAGCCCCCCCCACCTCAACACGTGGCCTCCTCTGTACAGGGTGTGGGTAGAGGGAGAGATGGTGCCGGATGCTGTCAGCAAGTCAAAGCCATCAAGTTCGGCCTCAAGTCTGCCCTAGGATCACTTTGCTGGAGCTGCACGAACCAATTTAAAAGAACATGCAGCTGAATGACAGAGAAATTCAGGCCGCCTCAAATATCCAGCATCCGTTCATCCATAAAAAAGAGCAATTTGCTCATTTCCAGTAGCACACGCTATGGGAGGTGTGTGTGTGCATGTGGTTAAATAACCCCAAAATAAGACAAATACAACTGCCTAATAAGCTGAAAAATTCAGCACAACAACATTTCAACCCAAGTATGAGAATGTTTGAGGCTGGAAGTTTAAGAGGTGCATTATATTTAAACAAGCACAGACAACATCTAAGCATCTAGTGATATCACAAATCATAAACTGTATTTTGTGCATATTATTCTATTAAAATTCATTTTAGTCTTATATACTCTTCCCTTTTCTGAGGAAACAAAGCAAAACTAAAATTAGTAGAGGTGTAAACAGCCCAGTGGTACAATCCGACACCCTAGAATGGCAGAGCCTAGTGGCCATGTGAAATTACACCACTGGATTTAACCTACATCTCATCTGAAAGGAAACCCTTCCAGCTCTGAGCACCCTCTGCCTGCGCATTGGTGCCCATGACTGAGCACCCGTGTCCTCCTATGGATCAGGGAGATGGTGGGAGGGATCCCCAGTATCTGTCAATCAATGATTTATTGATCAAAAAAACTGATTTGCTCAGGAACCTATATAGAAAAGACAGAAAAAAAATGCCCAAAATAAAACAATCTGGAAAGCACCTTTTTTTTTTTTTTTTTCTCATTAGCTAAACTGTGATGCACCTAGGGAGGCCTGAATATTAGTGCTGCTTCCCATGAGGAACTTCCTCTGGACACAGAAGACCTCACAACAGCATCCAGTTTAAAAACTTCTGTATTTCTGAAGAGCTTGAGTTTCCGTGGCACAACATCCTGTTTCTACATTATATCTTTACAATAAGTAATTAAAAATATTTGTACTTTAAAGCCACTTAGGAGCTCTTCCAATTACTTACATTACTGTTCTGGCAATCAGTCAAGCCTTTTAACGTTGAGTCAGACTCCTCAACTTGCATCAAAAAAAACTGTCCAAACAGCAATTTTGCCTTTCTCTACTTCCAGACAACTGGAAAGGGGACCACACTCCTGCTGCCTGTCCAGATTCTTTCTTGGGGGAGATGACGTTCAGCGCCAAAACTACTGAGCACCACATCCCACCTCCCAGCACCCAAAAAAAGGTCCTCAAACCCAGCAGACAGGGCAAGAGGCTGAGGAAGTAAGCTGTTCTCATTTATGCCTGAGGCCAGCAGACCCACAGGGTAAAATGTAACACTTTTTGGAGAGGGGTCCGACAAGGAACAGCCAAATTGCCTTCCGCAGCAGAGCCAGTGACTCAGTGCAGCAGCCGTGAGTCAGTGTCCCAGAGAGCTCAGAGGGTGTGTGCTGGACAGGCAGCCTTTGGGATGAGTTTTTAAACAACACCTTTGGCCACCTCGTGTTGTTGAACGTCTCACAGCAATTTTAGGTAAATAAGGGTGTTAACTGTAGTTAAAACATGGCCAAGGCATCAAGGTTAAGCTTCCACTGATACAAATTAAATTGGATGAAGTATTAGTCATTTCCTGTCCCCAGCTGTTATGCATTGTGATATACATTATGAAATAGTCATTTTAAACATGGCAATAGACTTCAGTTTTAATTGAAATAATCTTTCTTTGGCAGTTAAGCTATTGTGCGCCACAGGAACGATTTGCCTGGTGTTTGTGCGTGGGTGTTACACTGTTTATGAAATTCCAAACTGGATACCGTTTGCTAAGGTCACTCTTGTGCAAAAAATAAATCCCAGAATTACATCAAAATCAAGGCTTTGATATATTAAGCAGAAGCAGCAGGAAAAACATACCATCTACTAAAGCGTTTATTTTCAAAACTAAAGCACATGCACAGAAATCCCCACAGACCTAGCAGTTCAGAGACCTTAAAATTAAATAAATTTCACTTAGAAGGCCACATGAAGAACATGGAAGCCTCAATTTAGGGATTCGTGTTTGAGAACATTCACTCTGTGCCTTCCCTCATCACCCCAAAGAGCAGGAGTGTTTTTCCCAACTGCTCTCCCACGTCCATTGGCAGGTTTCCACACCACACCACCGTCTCGCCGATGCTCTCTCCTCCCTGCAAGCTATTGCCTCAAGTTTAGCAAGTTTCACATCACACTACAAAGATTTAACTAAAGTTCTGTCAAACACAGTTTTTCTTGTTCTTTGATGAGGCAAGATTTCTTTTTCAGGACAGAACTGGTTCTATTTTAAACAGTTCAACGTTTAAAAAATTGTTTTCAGCTACACTGCAAGTGTTCTAAGCCAAAGTAAGTGGGATTTACAATCATCTCTGGAGAAAGACTGCCGTTAGGAATAAAGCACGGCTTTATCCATTTTTCATATGTAAGTCAGATTCACTTTGTCAGTCTTGAGATTTGACAAAGTATAGTTCAGAACGATTCAAGCTCACCTTCCACTGGACTGAGTAATCAGATTAGACGAGGAAACGTACCAGCAGCTCTTCAGACTTTACTGCAGTACTCCTTAGGAACCTCACAGTGTATCTGCCACCCCGTTTTCTCAGTAACGCACGGCTGTCACACAGAATTGCGCATACGAGGTTTACAGTAACATCTCACAAATTTACCCACAGCTCCAGTAGAAGCCTGCAGTTTAGGAACAGAAACTCTGGAGTTTTAATCACGCTAATGTTTCCAAAGGCGATGCGGCCATTGCGTGGGCTAAGGAACAGACACCAGGAGCGCGCGGGGCTGCGAGAGTGAACCAGAATGTTGAGAGCAGCCAGTGTCATGTTCCTTGACCCTTCTGTTGGAAGCATTGTTCCTAAAAGACTCTGCCGCTAAGGTGATGTCTCAGCACTGCATTCTTAATTAGATGCTTTTTTTGACAGTGGTACTCCTTAGATATAATAGAGCAGATGAAAGACCTTTAAAGATACCGAGGATGACACAGTTTAATTTGGCTAAAAGATAAGAGTTGGTTTTTTTATTTTGTATTTTTTAAATGACAACCGTATGAATTCATTCAGTAGTACAGCAATTAAAAGTAAGTCAGAGAGAAAGCAAAGGTTTATTTTAAAGTTAAATTTCTTAGAAAAATAATAATGTAATCTTTTCTACAAGGTTATCGCCATAGATTTTAGCCTAAAAATTAGCATACAGTGAAGAGAGAATAGAAACACTAGTCATTGTAAAGAAATGCTCATACGCTGATGCTTTTTTGTCTGGATATTTTTGTTTTGGTTTAAATTTTCCCCTATACCTATGCTCAAATGTATTTTTGCATCACACATGAAAATGTGATAACCTTTCTGATAAAAAGTAGTATACTGTTATGCGAGTTAATATAATTCTGAGAAGAATGACTTTGACCAATTGGTGTAGTGGCTCACTGCACTGGTGAACAAGGTTTTCTGCATCCAGTGGTCCAAAGTCTGAATGCTATGCAGCCTGAATAAGGAGATGAATTTAAAATGTGTAAATGACAAGTCTGAAACTTGACTGGATCAGACAAAAGATGCTATGTTCAACACTTCATCCTCTAGGTTTAGAGGACCTGATTTTTAATCAGTTGAACAGAATATTCAGAAATGACTCACAATTGTCTTCGAGCTGCTCAATTTTTCCTCGGTCTAGAACTGAAAACACTAAAAAGTGGGTGATGACAATTAAGGTAATAATATATCTAAATATATTGTAGGAAGTTTCCTATTTAATTACAAGATGGAAAGAGTGAAAATGAATGGAAAGAATTTTTGAAGAACAGCATGTGAAAAGACTGGTAATTTACACAATTTAAGTATTTTATAGAAGGCTAATTAAATATTACTCAATTTATCTTTGATCCTTCTGAAAGACTCCTTAGGGCCTGCTCAGTGCAGCACTTCAGTCACCTTCTTGCTTGACTAAAGTGGAGTGTGGCCTTTTTATTTTATTTATATTTTAAAATAGGGAAAATATCACACCACAATAAAGCAATCAACCAGTAGCTTGTGTGCTCCAGTAACTGGAAAGGATAGAAAGCCAGTGAGTAGATAATTATTCAAGGTCAAACGTTTCTAGAGTGGTGCCAGAAAAAAAGCAAACACTGAGGGTTAGCCAATACTTCACAAACACTTGTTTAAGGATTTCCTAATTACTGTAAGTGGTTCCTCTGGCCCTGGCACTTAAAAAGGCAGCTGTATATGCATGATGTCATTCCCCCTTCCCATTATCTCTGCAGTAAATTTAGAGGATTAAGAAGCAAGCAAGACTAAATAGTCAAAATAATGATGATTTTTTCATGTTTCCTACCATTAAAAATTAGCTACATAAGAAAAGGCAAATTGAAACGTGGATGCAGTTAACTGTTAAAATCTATTTGAACATTTTTGTCCAAAAATCAGAAAAAAGCAATTGTCCTTCATGTACTTTTCTATTTAAACACCACATATATGCAGCATGGCCACATGTTTCTGTTTACCATACAGCTTTAAAGATACAGACATAAATATCAAGTTGACTGGAAAAAAAAAAAAAAATCAGGAGCCTGAAATCTCCTGGAGCAAACTGCACAGGTAATACTCACTACCCTGGTATGGCTGTACCAGTGTATTTTGCTACTTACACCTGGAATACAAAAATCACAGATTTTATAGTTAGGACACTGCAAGAGATGCAACAACAGCAAAGATATTGTAATATTTGCTTACTGGGACACTGCAATTAATACACCAGCTGACACTCTCAGGGATTAACTTCATTCTATGGACCTTGATCAGCAGTATCTTGCCAAAACAGATTATGAGTTTTGAGGACCTCCACAGTAATCTGACACTTCTGGTGAGTAATCTTTATTCCCCGTCCTTCACTTACAGCTCTGCTCTGCCTTTCCACTTGAGATCACCAGACCTCTTATTTCTGGCATGTGATTATCATTTCCATGAAGAGCTGTAGGATCTTCTCCTTAGACACTGCAATTTCCACCCATATTTCATAGGCTCAATGTCATCTATGTAAGTGAGGATGTAATCAGTTCTCAGACTGGGTATGGGTCATGCTCAAGGTGCTGCACATGGTTCAGTCATGTCACCCTTCTGCACACATTAATATCTCTTTCATTTCTACTGGTGTGCTAGGGGATCTAACTTTGAAGCTTCTCTGAGGAACATGACCCGAGGTAGGTGCAACACAGTATTTTAGTGTTGTTTGTAAACAACTTCATATTTAAAAAGCAGATCCTCAAATGCTTCCATTCCTTGCTTTCTAGAAATACTCTTGTTAACCTCTGGATTTTCTTCTGTAATTAAAAAAATTAGTTTATCCAGTCACTTTACAAGTCCTGCTCTCTGAGTGGGAATCTCTGAAAACCCAACTTTGCTGGTGCAGTCCCTACATCTCATTTTCCATTAACGGACACTTGGCATTACTCATTTTTCTGTTCAATTTCTATTCACTGTTGAAACAGGAACTGGTGACAGTGGTCCTGATTTGATAGTGGCAACTTCACTCAGTCCTAGTCATGGTTATTACATGGTCACTCTTTTCTCTTCCCGCTTTCATTAATTGACAACTACATTCCAGGTTGCCAAGCCTGTTTGCCCAGTAGAATTCCTCTCCTGCTTGTCCATTTCTAGCAGGAGTATTTGAATTCCACCAGGATAATCTTGTTTTAATAACGTATGAGAAGTTCACATCAATGTTATAAGTCAATTTATTATGCAGTGGTATCTAAGTCAGGCTGGATTTATCTTATTGTCTGCAGCTTCAGGTACAACTACTAGTCACCAGTTTGATTTCTGTACTACATGTTCCCCACTCAGTGAAAAAGCACATTGTATTTTTCTTGGGTCAGAGTTACTTTACATCCTGCAACTAACAAAACAATCTCCCAGCTCTCGCTGCCTCCAAGCACAAGGACAGATCTGGGTAGCTTCCACTGTTCTCTCTTGTAAGTAACTGCTGGTGATTATGAGGTTGGTTGGTTCTCAGCTCCCAGTATGTACAGAGTTGAGTGGTGGTCATTTTGGTAAGCTCTGGTCTGTTTGCAAAGCTCAGCCACCATCCCAGACATACTGTTGTACGTACAGGAACTTAGCAGAAATAAAAAAAAAAAAGGGGGGGGACACATACAAATGCTGCCTTGTCCTAGTATGAGAACTCAACGTCTAACACAGATGCCCATGCCATAGGCAGTTGTTAGACCTAGTCTGATCTTCTGCACCACAGGTACTATAAGACATCATCCAGCTTCCTTGTGCCCTGTTTTGATGAGATGCATATACAAATCCAAGGGGGAGTATGCTTACATATAAGCTTTAGGACATGTTCTACACAGAACTACTTCTGCTTTTTCTGTTCTTTTAACATAGAAAACTGTCTCTGTGAGAAAAAGTCACACTTCACAAGCTTCCAGAAAACATATTTCTAATAAATAAAATATTCTGCCTATGGAAAAAGCTGTAGGATATATGCATTTCATAATATCATAGCTGTAGTGTCTACCCAGTCTCCATCTTTGATGGCCTTACTGCTATTTATCTCTTTCCAAGAAGACTTATCTGAACACTGTCAGTATCCTTTCTGTCTGGAGTGCTGGTCAGACAGCTCTGGAGGTAGCCACTGCTCTGGAAAAGGGTCATGAGCAAATCGGTGCAAACTAAATGTGAATCAACAGACCCTGTCCCATTATGGCAGAGTGGTGACAAACCGGAGCCCAAAGTGTAAGCAAGGAGGCATCGGTAATGCCAAGTGAGCTCTGCTCAGACAGGAGCTGTGGTGCAGCAGGTAGACAATGGCTGAAGACTAAATACCAATAGAGAAAACGGAAAATACAGGGGAAACGTAATCAAAGGACAGCTAGGCAGCACGAAGGGACAGAAAGCACTGTGGGTAAGTCAGGAAATAAAGAGGGATCAGAGAGATGATACTTGACTGAAAAACTAAGTACAGGGCACTAAAAGTGTTCCACATGAAAAAGGGAAAGAAAAAAAAGACAGGTGTGGTATGAATTGACATAATTTTCCACTAAACATTTAGGGGATACTATTTCAGGTGAAGCAACATAACATTCAAGCTCAGAAGAATATAGAGTAAGTTGTTCCTGCCTTAAAGAAAATACAAATTACTCAGTCTGGCACAGTTGTGTTCAGACAGGTCTGAAGCAGAGGAAGGACCAACCCACATGCTACTTCCCCCTCTCCCTGCTCAAATCTCCTTGTACAACCGTGACTGTCCTGCTAATGGCGTGAAACCTTGCCAAAAGCATTTAACAGGTGAAGAACAAGGGAAAAAGCAGGAAAATTATTACAGTGAGGTGGTATTAGGACAAACCAGATCCTTCCCTGTGATTTCGTGCAGGGTATGCCTCAGAAAAAACAAGTTTGATGGTAAATTCACACCCCTAATTTAGGGTGTGTAGAACTGCTTCAGCCATCACTGAAAGGTCAAGAACAGTCTAATCAAGGACACAAACCAGCACAGCAAAGATGACTTTTGTTCTACTAGTAATATTCCACACCTCCTTAAGGAGGACAAACATTTAGGCTTTCTCTTTGCCTTCCTTGGCTTTGGATGGCTGTGTCGAACCATCGCCGTCTGATATCTTAATGGATGCCATTTCGGCAGAAAATTCACTCTGAAAAAAACTGGGATAAGATAGGCAGCATTAATTTAGCTAAATAAATAATCCCTTAAAAAGAACCAAACCAATAACACATCACATGAAATAAGCAGATGTTTGAAATTATACAGTCCCTGCCATAACAACAATAAAATAATAAAATTAAGGGGGTTTTTTATTTATAAGTAACTGCTTTCTTCTACCTCTTATAATGTCCACCTCTTAGCATAACAAAGCTTTTCATAGCTTACTAATGGCTCCCTGTCACTAGTGCTGAGAACCATTATCACTGCTCTGCCCCTTCACATGGGCCTTTCAAACATCACTGTTTCACTTAATTCTTTCACCTCCTTCAGTTCAAATGCAATAAAAACCTTTCACTGGCTGACAACTAGAAAGGCAGAACAGCCTCCAACTGCTGTATAATTCAGGAGGGCTCTTTCTCATTTTAATTGGCTGCCTAATTGGAATGTTTATGGGTTCTGCGATAGCTTGGGATGAAAAGGCAGGGTGAGCAATTATGTGCTCAGCATTCCTATCTGGCAGAGTTAATAGTTTTTTTTTTAAAAAAGCTAAAGTTCACTGGAATGCCATGTTTTTGTTCTCGAAGAAATACCTTGATTTGAAACAATGTAATCCCCAAGTCAGAAATTATGTCAAGCTGTGCTTATCCAGTAGCAAGTTTGAGGTTTTGGAAACCTCTTTGCTCCTTTTTGATGTTAGCATATCATGAAGAACAGGAGGCTATCTGGTGGCTGTCAAGTTTTTAACTGCTTGCTCTCTCACTGGCTGGAGATAAGATGTAAGCATAGCACTTGATGGACTTGATTAATTCTCTGGAACCAAGGTTTGTCTTTCTTGGCTCGATGAATGACTTCATTCTAGTAGATGAGGTCACCCAAGTCAAGGCAATAAAGTTTCTGATATTCACATGAAAGCTAGTTTTCAAAGCTGCCAGCCCCTAAAAAGAGAAGCACAAGTGTTTTCTTATTTACCTACATTCTAGTGGCAACATCCAGCCTGCTGCCCTATCTATCCTCTCCAGCACAGGACTGCATTTCAGCAGAAGAGCAGTTCTAACACAAAAAGAGATTTAAAGAAAATAAGTAATAGTAAAAAAAAAAAATACGTGCTTTGTTTGAAGAAACAAAGATTTTTGTAAAGTGATTTGTCAAAATGCCAACAGGAAGATAAAAATTACTTTCCATCTATTAGCCTAACCAGTACAGTTGCCTTTGCCTTGCCTCCCTGTGCTGCCTCTGTGCCATTACAGCTCTGGTCTTGTACAGTCGGTCCATGGGGCACTGGCAACTGTGGCAGCTAGAGAACCCAAGCACCAGAAGCATAAGTGAGGAACAGGGAAGGATGCTGTGCTCTTTGAGGTGCTTGCACTCTTGAATGCTTTCAGCTTTAAGGGGAAGTTTGGGGACTATCCTTCACAAAGCAGACTAGTCTTCTCCATCTTTCCTCTCTCTCTTTTAATAAATACCATTTAGTTTTACGGTAGTGAAAACTAGTAAAAGACCTGACTTGCTTTCCAAATTCTCACAACAGTTCCTACAAAGACGTCTATTAATCTTGCACTTTATGCTTTTCAAAACCATGCAAATAATAAATAGTCTCTCTAGTACTCATAAGAGCCTAGCAAATGTAAATGTAGTACGCAACCCATGCAACAGAATTCCACTGATGTGATATACAGATTTGTTTTCTTCAGATCGCCTGAAACTCCTTGGTCTAGTATTAGGGATTCTAACTTATTCCACATTCCTCCTTTCCAGATAAATTGTGTCCTTGCCTCTAAGTAACAGATAACTCTCAGTCCTGTGGATTATTAGGGGCAGTGTTTACATGTTCGAAGCTTCTTTCTGGATCAGTCTCCTAACCCATACTTCTGTTCCAGTGCTGCAGTTCTGCAGCACATGCAGTTACAGTTGGAGCATGGGGCACCTATCCCAGTCACAAATGCAACCAAAATGCCAGCCACAGCAGATGCTCTGGATCTCTGCTGGGTGGTGATACCATAAAAGAAAAAGGGCCACAAGCTACAAGATTTTTGGGTACTGTGGTCTTTTTCTGACTGCTTTCATAGGTACCATGGAGGAATTAGAAGGCAGTTTAAATGTTCCCATTAAATTACGGAGGTAGAACATGGGCCCAGGTGTTCTTGCCATCTGGAGTCTGGAAAACCTGTGGAAGCAGTGCCTTGTTTGGAAGGTCAGAAGCCTGTACCATGTCAGAGCACCAGCACTGCCCAGAACACACTTAGGAAATGTTGACCTGGCACATGCCAGAAGGGATTTCTGGCTGCACTAGCTCCCAAGAAGTTCTCTCCAAAGGACTCATTTTCAGATTCAGATGTGTCAGTTCAGCATACAAATGATACAAAAATAAAATATGACAAGTCTTATCTGTGCCAGTATAGATGTAGTTAACCTGCAAGAGACCAATCTAGCAGTTAAATAAAACCCTCTTTCAAATAAGCTGTCAGGTAAACAACATCCACTCTTACACTAATTTTTGTTCACGTTTACCTAAAGACTATAACTTGCTGATATTAAGAATATCAGAGGAAAAATCTGATTGCTCAAGATGTCCATCTCATTGTATGGGCAGAGGTGATTCAGAGAAACCCATATGTTTGGTAAGTGTCCAAACATGTGGACGCTTATGCAAACCAACAACCCTTTGAAGTACACTGCTTTCTAAAGCCCAGGCTGAAACCTAAAATTTAATAATCAACAAAACAGGCAGAGCTGAGGCAGAAACTCTGTGCTAAACTCTGCAGGACTGGGATATGAGAGGAGGCGTCTCTTTAAAGTGACATTATAGGCCCAGATGTGTTGTAAGAGAATAAGGGCCTGTCTTAAGATGGCCTGTAGACCATGTGAACTTCCTTGTTTCGTGACTTTAAAGCAAGAAGAAAAATAAATAATGAAGCATATTAAAGTCATTATTGTAGCTGTGTGTGCCTTCTAAAGGTTTGGCTTTTTAAGAGCTCCAATCTTAGAAAAAAGTGCCTAGTGAAATTAAAGGCAGCAAATCTATCCTGAAATGTATTTTTTATACACTACCAAATTTACATGTGGAACTCATTGTCACAAGGTATTATTAAAGCCAAGAGCTTAGCAGGATTCAAAAAGGCTTAGACGTTTATGTGAATAATAAGAACATCCACAGTTATACCAGAAAGGAAAAAGACATTTATAAGCGATACTAAAACTCAGACTTGAGGGTATAAGTCAATTGCTAGATGCACTGGTTTAGTGAGAAAATTCCCCAATTGACACTTTTTCCATAGCTGTCCATTATGGGTTTCTTTTCACCTTTCTATAAGCATCTGGTGCAGACCAATGTCAGAGACACCATCCAAATCTGATCCAGTCCAGCAGGTGATACATTCTCAATGTAAACCTCTTTTTTTAAATGTAAAGCTGTCATGAAAATTTTTGAAAAGACTGCTTATTCCTTCCCTAATCCTACAGCATTTGGCAGCTCTTAAAACGAGTAGCGGATATTCCACAGCACTTCACCAAGAAGAGGGCAATTATTCACAAGATTTCTTTATGTCTTGTGCCAGGACCTTTTCTCCTTTAAGTGCCATCAGACTACAGGGGTCCATATGTACCTTCCATCCCAAACAAAACATTGTTCTACAAAAGCTCTGAGTTTTGCAACACCAATGAAAAGTCCCACAACACTGAGCACGAGACACCACTCCCAAATCCCAAGAGAGTTTAAAGAGTGGGAGTGCTGAAGAAATCTACAATTGCAAGCAAAGAAAAGCCCTACGAGTGCTCAGGATTGACACTACAGCAAAGGGCAAAGGAGTGAGCGCTGTGAGGCTGTGAAGTTACTCACTTTCCTCTGTTAAACACCTGAGATGCATTTATATCACTAATGATCTGGAAATACATACAACAAACTCAGCATTTGCTACTAATAAGTGTGTGTGTTTGTGCGTGTGTATGGGGAGAAAATTGCAGCCGCCCTCCTTTCTCCATAAACTTTGCCTGTCTTATTCTAGGCATCACAGTTTGATCTTTGCTGATGTTTATTAAGTTTAAATATCTAATAAAATTATTCTTCTGTTTGGAATAAAATGCTGGGAATGAGATAACATATTCAGAAGAAAAGTCAAAATGACCCTTAAAAAAGGAATGCATAAACTCCTAGCATTGAATTTATGCTACTTAGCATCATATTAAAAATATTCAAAATATAAATCAAAATTCAAGGGTATAACTTATATTCAATTTCAAATTTATGGCATTTTAAAATAGGATGATTTCCTCAAATGCGCAATAAATTTGGTTTTGTGGAATTGCACATGCCACCTTATCATGACAGTTGCTTTATCTACACAGTCCACTGAAGCCTAGTCACTTTATATAATCTGAATTCACAAATCAACTGTCGTCTTCACTTCACTGATTCATTGCTGATGGGCCTTTCACAAGGTAAAAAATCCTTTCCAAGTTGACAAGAGTAATAAATGGAGAGGTGAGAGCTGCCTCTCCATCCTGCTGTTCTATTGTGCTGCCGATAGTGACACATGGCAGAATAAGCTCATAAACCAACCTCATCTTTTGACCTCTGCAGAGTAAACGGAAACAGAGGGGCGTTTATGATGATGACTGTATTTAAAGACAGATAATGACTAGATAAACCTCTGAAATCTAACTAGCTCAACCAAAGCTTGGAAAAACACTGCCGTTTTCTGCATTTAATGTGATGCAAATGCAGCTATGAAACTTTTGGAATAACCTAGAGTACAGTACAACTCAGCTGCTCCAGTTTATAAAACGCTTAACAAAATCACATGCACACAAGAGCAACCTTGAAAAAGATTAATGAAAGTGTAATTATACTTTTTTTTCCTAATGATGTTCCAGATTACACAGAAACAAAACACAAACCAACAGCTAAACCAGGACAGGATGGCACGCTATGAAATAACTGAATTATTTTAAGTTAGGAGACCTTCTTTGACCAGTACAGCTCAGGAGAGAAAGGACCCATGAATTAAAAATAAACATGGGCTTGTAGTAACCGTAACAAGAATTGTAGCACTGAATTTTGGGTTAACAGGCATGTGTCTTTTTAGGAAAATGCATTAGTGATTAAACTTCAACTACCTCATCATCTGCCTTCTCTGCTGAGGACAGAAGTTTTGTGTGGTCTAATGAAGAACTTAGAGCAAGACCTAGGAGATGTGAATGCAGCCTGTGCTATTGCCCCACCTTCAATATCAGCTGGATCCCAGGTTAGAGCATCCCAACACTCTGGAAAGCACCATGACAATCAATCGGTGATGCCAATTTAAAGTCCCAGAATAGAAATAGTTCACCTTGTCTTTACACTTAGTAGTAGAAAGCTTTTTTATTGTATGTAAAAGCAAATTCCAGCCACAACAATTAAGGCTTCACATGTTTCTTGTAGTTAGATTATAGAACTACACCAAATTTACTGCAACTTTCAGTGCTATGCTGCCTTGGTTTATTCATGAATATATCACGTCTTCACTGTACAGAATGGCTCATCAGAATCTGTAATCACTTTAAATTACATGCACCAAAACAGTTTTAAGCTGAAAGCAGTAATAATAATCACTTAATCACCTAAATTTGGTGAAATCAAACTATGGAAACAAATCCATGTAAAATCAGTAGGAAAGCTAGTTTCTGGGGAAACTGTGAGGAAACCCCAGCTTTGCAGTAAAACCTACTGCTCTTGTGCACACCCCCCGCCACCCACAGATTGGTATAACAAGCACCTGAAATTATTTCTGTCTTTCTGCATTTCTAACTCACTTAAATGGGAAAAAAAGTTAAGAAATAACTCTTTTTTACAGATGCAGACTTCAACAAATCAAGGATAAAATATTTTTCAAGAAACCCAGCCACTGTAAAATGTGCATGGCTGAAATAAAGAATCACAATAACAGCACTGAAGTCTCCAGATGCTAAGACCAAAGACTGATGCTATACTATTCAATGCTTCTCAAAGCTGGTTTTCATTCTAAAAGTAAACAAGTTCACCAGCAGACCATCAGGAAACAGGAATTTACAGCAGCTTTTGGGACAAAAACTTTGCCACTCACATGAAACTGTCCCCTATATCACCACAGGTTTTCTGAGGTTGACACACACTTAACTTTCCCCCAGAAGGTAAATATTTTGCTACAAAATAGTAGCAATCTTCTCCTAGAGCTCCTAATTAATAAAACCAGATCAAGAAATTGATGCATGGCAAAATGAGACTGAGAAACGATGTTGTGCATTAAACTAAGGACAGAGAAATGCAGGTTTCACTTTCTGCCTCCAACTGAAACATCCATGCCCATCCTGGAAACACCGCCTCGCACAAAGGATACCTCCCCTCTAACTGGGGGCATGTAACTGTGGTGACTCAGCAGGACAGGTTTTCTGGAGACCTCTGTTCCCTCATTGGGATTGCATTGCACACATGGGAAGAGTCATTTCCTTCTATGAAGATTTCCATGAAAATAATGGTGTTACCTGGATATCTTGGATACTGCGACCTGCAGAGCTTTCCCTGCATTTAAGATAAACATAAATCCTACCAATGCAACGCGAGGGCTGTTAAATGAAGCAGCATTACAGGCAGTCCACAGAGGAACCGTGGAACTGCATTTTTGTACAGTTCAGCTAAGGCCACATTCAAATCCGGATTTCTCTGAACAGTGGAGACATTCCCTCTTACCAACATGCAGATTACTGGTAACAATCCCATTTCTTGAATTTATAATACACTGTACTGTTTTGCTTATACTTTTCATTCCAAGAAACATTAGGATACTTCAAGTAGGCATAGACCTCCCACACTTACGTATTTCTGCGTAAGACAAGAAACCATTCTGTGAGGTGGAATGGCATGAATGGTCAAAGTCTACAGGCTACATATGCACGACATGAGAAATTAATAAAAGACACTTCCATAACTGCCACTGAGTTCACTGTGATATTACAAGGCCAAGAATAAGCAGCCCCACAAAGAAAGGTGGCTCCAAGTATTGTCTCCTAACATTCTCAGGATCTGGTCAAATGTGATGCTATGAACCTGTGTAGACTGAGGGTAATAGTTATAGCAAAGATGGAATGCAGAACAGCAGCTTCCTTTGTTAAATCTCTCGTTTTTACATCCATCCAAATTGTTAAAGCGACCAGTGCTACTGGTATTTGTTGGACACAGAAGTACTGGAAATCCAAAGCAAGGTTCCAGAAGCCGTGGTTATCACCCATTCCACCCTGATTGTGCCCTGTGATTTTGAGCATATATTTGCTTATATTAAAGCATTACAAAATCCGGTACTATCTGAACTTGCCTGGGAATACAGACACACCTGGCTGAAAGTATTCTCTGGCCAAAAAAAAACAAAAGCCACAACAAAACAGAATAAAATCTTATACACCTTACTGGCTTGGCAACACTGACATATGTTAGCATATTATTATGGGGTGGTTTGCTCTCGCTCCTCACTGAGTCTGTCTCAAAAGGTTCATGAACATCACCATTTCTATTCTTCTGTTGATAAAGGTCTATAGAAGCTGTATTTGGAGGTGGAGCAGGTTTCAGGTAGAGCTCAGGGTGTGAGCTATAACCAATATACAGACTAAAAAGCTGGCTTAAATTATTCACTGCTGAAACCTCGTGAATTCAGGACAGTGAATTACGAAAAACCTGAATTCAAGGAATTTTCACCATCTCCCACAATTGCCCTATCACAATTGGTTGTAGCAACAGTTTAACTTCATCACCCAGCTCTGAGTTCTCCCTGGCTTTCTTCCCACACGTCAGATCCCACAATTTACCATGCCAGGCCACTCCAGAAAGTTTGTTAAGTGAAGTTCATTGTAAGGAAATAAAAAAGGGGGAATGAGAGGTTGCTTTCTTTCGGACAATTATGTTTTTCTTCTCCAAAAGCACTTGTCTTTCCAGAAGTATGTAAAAGTCAGTTGTTCATGCTGTCTGATTATCTCATGCAGTATCATATGGCTTAGTTTGAAAATTAGGTGTACTGTTTCATAATTAAATTATTCAAGAAAACCTTGACTATCAAGCATTCTGCTAAAACCTAATTAAGAGAATGATTTGATAAAAGCACATTCTGCAGTTTTAGCTTACATTCTTATACGAGTGGGGATGTCATTACTTCATGCTTTACACATTTTGGGCTTCACAGGTCTTTTTTTTTTGATTGTTTGTCTTCTACCCCCCCCCGCCCCCGCTTTCCTCTCCCAAAGCTGATTTTGAATTGTCGAAAGAAGCACTCCAGGCTTAGATCATATCAATTCATTAACTGTTGGCAACGTTCAGTTCTGATTAAAAAAAATCCCACCAAAACCTCACCAAAACAAACCTAAAACCACAACCCCCAAAAAGAAACTCAAAAACAAAACCCCAACCCTCAACAAACCTAACAGAAAGGCATCATGAAAAGAGCACCATTTCAAAAGTTGGCCCTTGTTCAAGCTGCATATGGTCACATAATCTTTTAAGATGCGTGATTCAAGTCTCAATTTAATTATGTAATAGCACAAATGGAATTACACTGCAGATGAAGTGCAGTATTTCAGCTCAAACACATACTGGAGATGTGTGACTGACCCAAGCTTACTTCATATGGTCATTGTATTAGAGGGCTTAATTTGAATGCAAGCGCACATAGCAAACAACAATTTCAACACAATACCTCCTCCTCTTGATCTAAATTTTAATACTTGCTGGGCTGTGTTATGAGGATAATTTGTCAGGCAGCTTGCAAAGATGATGACAATCCAGTATTAGCAAGTACTTTTCTTGAACTGTGCTTATTTACCATATCGATGTATGCTTAAAAATGAAGATACACCTCTTTCCTACATACGTGTTTGTGTATGTGACCCTTAAGGCGCATATAGTCATAGTAATGTCTTGGAGAGCAACAGGAAAAACAAGACTTTTCTCTTTCAAAAAAACTGGAAATGCAAAATCCTGATAAGCCCACTCAAGACTTGCGTACTTTCTGTGCTGCAACATTGCACACCTTTCCCATCTCCCCCATACTTTAGCCTCATTTCCCTGACATTTCTCTCCTTTTTGACCTGCACACCAAATGGTACTTTCGCATTTTAAAAAAAGAAAGAGCATGCATTTGGGAGCTGACTCGATAAGACCAGTTCACATACTGGAGCTATTTCTGGTTCTCTGCCTATCCAGGCAGATACTGTGCAGCAAGCATGCTCATTTCCTTTTTCATGTAAACCACTAATATTGGATAAAGGAATTCATATCTAGGATTTGGGAAATTGTAAATCAGTCAGTCTAGGTCTGATACTGTAACAATCACATGACTGTTAACTGAATTTGGAACCAGTAAGGCTACAAGTTTTCTTCTTTGTCTGACCTCTAGCTTCTTAGACACTGGGGAGAATAAGATGCAAGTACTCTGGCTTTACCATAGCTCTTAGCAGTCACTTCTGAAAATACCTTGCAACACAAGTTCAGGAAACAGTTCAGGTTAAAGTAACAGAAGACTGGTACAAAGCTAACTAAGAAAAAAATAGTGGTTATCAGTGGTTATAGCCTTGTTTCATCCCAAGGAGATTTCTGCCTTGGTCCTACTTCTGCTCAATTATTTCAGTAACAACACGAGTAAAAGAATAGAAAGCATGCATAAAAACTTGAAGACAACTGCTAAATTGTATAGATGAGAAATAAACACACAAGTAAAAACAGTTACTTAGTAAGAAGCAGCACTAGATAAAAAGGAAGAATTTTAGCTGAAGCATTGCATGTAGAGGCATCAAAAGTGCTTCCAGCACTTTGCCCATTATGGCTGAGGCTTCAGCTGAAATACTGCAAGACCCCACGCAGAAGAAATCAAAACCAAACAAAGCCCCCCAAACTACAGATGACTGCCTACCTAACCACAGTTCAGGGCAACACAAGCACATGGACCCATATTCTGAATTACACCTCACTTCAGCGGAGAGCCTGAATGCACAACCAAAGTTTTTCCTCAGTGGAAATCAATTCCATACTAGCTCCATTCTCAAAATGTAGCTTCTGCCACTTCATCCCTACCTAAAATTATTTTGCAAGCTATAAAAATGTTGGGAAAATTATGGTGATATTATAAACAGTGCACACCAAGAGCTACTCTCTGTGTTTGGTAACTCTAGCAAGCACAGCCACTGTATCTAGCTGTGATTATAAAGACAATTAACAACATAGTTTTATAAACCTTTTATGACGTGTATGCACATCACAACTTGCATAAGCATTCTTGCTAACCACATCAAGGTGAAAGACAAAGCAGCACAAGAGTTCCTTAGAATACAAACATGATTCTATGCTGTATAAAGAAAGGTACCTGTGATAGAGTAGCAAAGCACAGATCTCAACATACAGGGCACAGCAAAATCTCATCAGCAACACTGAGTGTTGATCTGGTCACTCATGCTCTGGAGAGATGGACCCAGACTAGAATAGCTGCAAATCAAGAAAAGAGCCCGAAGTCAGAAAGGAAGAACAAGGTTTGCTTGTTTTAGTCTACCAAAGCAAAGCAGGGTGGATAATGTCTGTAAATACCAGTGGGGAGGGAGGGCTAAGCACAAATGAGGCTCTGGGGAGTAAATAAATAAAAAAAAAAAAAAATCACTTAATTCAAAGCACCAAGTAGAAATCAGCAATTAGAAATGCTGACCCCTGTTCTTTCCCAACCAACATTTCCTATTTCTCTTTCTACACTCCAAAGAGGACACTGGATGTTTGGGATTTTGTTGCTAGGATGGTTTCTTTCATTTTTGTTTTCTTTGGGCGCATTTGTTTTTTTTTTGTTGTTGCTGTTGTTGTTTTTGGTTGGTTGTTTTTTTGTTTGGTTTTTGGTTGGTTTGGGGTTTTGTGTGTATTTGTTTTTGCTTTGTTTGCTTTGTTTTAATAAATCCATGCAACTATTTTCAAACTTTATCACAGACTAATCTAGAGATGAGAGAATGCAGATGCCAAATACACATGAAACCCATTTAAGACAACTGAAAAATATACCATATATATATATAAAGCACAGCCCATGCGTTCAGCAGGATTCTGAAAGGCAAATTATCAAAATGAAAAACATCCTCTAACAGATTGAGCAGAACAGGCTGCCCGCCTTTCTCCTCAGGTGTTTCCCCTAGAAAGTACCACTTACACTACACAGACCTTATTTGCTCCCCTCTAGGGCCTTTTATCAGGCCTCAGGAAATTAGGCACTAGAAAGATAATAGAATCATTTTGGTTGGAAAAGACTATTAAGATCATCGAGTCCAGCCGCCCACCCAGTGCTGCCAGGTCAGCCTAAACTGTGTCTCTTAGCACCACATCTACACATCGTTGAAAGCCCTCCAGAGATAAGGATTCCACCACTGCCCTGGGCAGCCTGGGACAGGGTTTGACAGCCCTTGATGAAATCTGGACAGGTAACACAGTATTAAGGAATATTATTACACCGGTGACAGATTAGCCAAAATATTTCCATCTGAGACTTCTCACCAAGTGCCTGTAAGGCAAGACTCCACAGTACCCAAACACAGGCAGATGGACACTACCTCTTGTCATCTTCTAATGTTTCTTGGTGCCTTCGATGATCTAGTTACATTTTTCTTATACCTCTCATGCATTTTCTTTTAGTCAAAACCGGTTTAAGTGAGTAAGAAAGGGCACACTGGGGACAAAGTGACTTGACTAACGGCAAACAGATGGTCATTAAGAAGAGGAGAAGGAAATCTTGCAGTATTATGAACCACTCTTCCCCCTTGTGTTAACCAATATGACACTTCCTTCATCCATGGTTTCAAAGCCAGTTAGATGTGTCATCAACAAATGTATTCTCATCACACTGTAAAGATATTTCATTTCTAAATCTACAGACTTTACATTACATACCTGAGAAATTACATATCATTAACCATTTATGGAAAAGGTCAGTCACAGGGAAGTTGAACATGGGCACAGTGTCCCAAGTGGTGCTTCATACAGGTTGATAAAAAAAGTGCTGCTGCAGCAAAGCAAGCTAAACAATGTTCTCAAAAACTGCAAATGCAAACAACTTATTCCTGTTCAGGAACATCAGTATGATCAAGTTCTCTTTGATTATATAGGATCCTCTGAGATCATAGCCTTCCGAGAATTTTTTTGGCTTTCAATAAATGTCTGAAATTTACTCTGTGAAATTAATGCACAGGATCTGAAAATTCCACCTTAGCAAATACAAAAGGCCATTTGATTAGCTACAAATAAAAGTCCCTTGAGCTAAAATGAATAAGGTTTAAGCTACTTCAAATTATTTTCCCGCCTGATAAAGCCATTATCACATTTAGAGCGTTTACAATGCAGAACTACATTCCTTTGATCATCTTATAAAATTAATTGATCTTGCTTATCTATTGTACTATTTTAAATCATTTTAATTGAGGACATTAGGAGAAGTAATGGTAACAACCAATGCATTTATTAGCTACTGATGTTCAAGCAGCAATGTCATTTTCATAATCTGAATTTCTCTATAACAAAATTCCATTCTTAATAGAATTTACATATAGATCACCCCCAGCCACAAATAATTTACTATTACTTTAAGTCCTAAAGGACAGGCAGAAAAACTGTGAAAAATCACTCCAGCCATACTTAATTTTAATTATTCTTTTAAATCAGATAGAGACCCTGAAGTTAAATTCTCATAATTAAATAGAAATTAAAAGTTTCTAAAAGCCTTATTTTCAACTCCAATTTTAAATGCAAATGAGCACATATGAAAATTGCCCCATGAAGAACAGAGTAATGTTCATCTATAGTGTTTTGTTCCACAGTCACAAAACTCCTCCATCCATGGAAGTCCTCATTTAGTTAAAGGCTGGGTGCAAGATTCCAGTATTAACCAGAAGTCCTGACTATTTATCAGGGCTGCCCTTGCCAGTGTCTGCAGAACTGCCTGGCTTACCTTGCAAGAGTCCTCATATTTCCTTGAGCTACTACGAGTCTGTATGGTCCACCGTGCTACAGATCAACTGGACCCATTTGAAAGAGAAAGGTGACTTTCCTTCCTAATAAAGGAATGTTCCATCACCAATTCAGCCAAAATAGGTATTGATATAAAGTGAATTCTACCTGGGTTAAATAACCCTGTGAAAATACGCTTCATCTCCAGCCTTAAGTGGGTCATCTGCCTGACCCATGGGGTTCTAAAATTAAAGAATACCCAGTCATTTAATCAAGTTAAATAAAACATTCAGCAGTACAGAAGCTAAGTATAGGCACTCTGCACAAACACACACACAAGATTGTGCTGGGGAAACAGGTTCATTTCTCTCGACGGTGAAGCTGTTGGCCTACTCTGGGTGAGTAATTTAGGTCATCATGTCTATGCTGAGAATTGCCATCAACATCCTCCGCCCCAAATGACCAGCCTTCTCTGCCACCACCTCTAAGTCAGCCACTGGAGCTGCTTCAACCCCAAAATGCCTGTTGATCTTCAGGGAAACAACGTACTGCTGCCTTTCTCCTTGCCTCCTGCCTTGTCAGGTCAATAATTTCTTGTGCTCAACTCCTTGTCCTTCTGCAGCACTTTCTCCTTTCTCCACTGCTTTAAAGAAACAATTCTAGTAGCAAAGACAATTGCTTGGACAACTGACTCCAACTAGAAGCATAATCCGGGTGTCTTTGATATAGACTGCAGAATATTATAATGCATGAAGAAGACTAATCCTGCAACTATGGTGATAAAGGTGACTTAAGATAAGTATAGGTGCATTTCCTCTTCTGTGCTTCCATTTCCAAAGTACAAAAAGGTGATAACATTTGCTGGACTGTAAACACGTTACAAAACAAAGTTTAGGTGCCGCACTACGTTCTGGTTTTGACCGTCTTTGAAGAAGTAATTAGATATCTAGATGGTTTATTGCGGTGGCCCATCCAACTAAATTCTCCAGTACAGATGCTCCTATGTGATAGTACCAGTCTGCGGCTCCGTAACAGTGCTGAGGTAGCTATAATGAGACACTAACACATTGAAGGCTTGCCCCTACCCTCTCTACCAACAAGGAGATGAGGCTGAATGAAGCAGCTGCTTATGATGCTGACAGTATCAAAGAAAAAAAGAGAGAAAGAAAAAAAAAAAAAAAAAAGAATGAAAAGACAGGTCAGCTAGCACCAAGATGTCAATCTGAAACTTGGTTGGAACAAGCAGCTCTTATTCATGCTAATAACTAGTCTACACCAGAGGAAACAACTCCTTAATGGTTCAAAAGTGGGCTCAGAAGACATCACTTAAGAGTTCCATTACAAGCTGAAGAGATGGGCACACAAGCAACAGCACTAAATATTCACCCCTTTTGTCCTTGGCCTAGACTACAGACAGCAAATTCTGTGCTCTCCCCACTGGGATTCTTATCAAAGAGCAAGGGCGGGGAGGGGAGTCGCAATAAACACTGTAAAGAGAAACTGCCTTTACTTGTTCTGATGACTAGACTTTTTTGTTTCTCTGTACATGGTTTGTAGTGAGTACAAAGCATTGGCATTCCCCTTTATATAATGGAAAAATGACAGTTAAAAGTAAACACTTGCATTTAAATGTACACAATACAAGGACACCACCTTATTTCTGCTGCAACAGCAAGTCTCCTATCGACTACTGACTCCAAAAACTTCTTACTTTCACTACACTTTGCACATTTTTCAGATGAAAGTTTTGTGGTTTTTTTGTTTTGTTTGTTTTGGGGTTTTTTTTTGTGTGTGTGTGTTTGTTTGAAATCTTATTTTGTGTTTTAGCTTCACCCTCAGAGGAACTCCTGAATCAATAGATGCCCACATTTAAATTCAGACCCATCATGCAAGTACCAGCTTCACCTCTCCCAAGAGCTTTGGAGGAAAAGGCCTGTATGATTTCCAGTCCTATTTCAAGACCATTTTTAATTCCCAAATCTAAAGTTCTTGTCAGGAGAGGTACACCTAGAGTAAGCAAAGTTGGAGAGAAAAAGGGTAACTAAAAATAGAAACTCTTGAGATGGATATGTCTTAAGGAGCTGAACAGAGGGATACAGAGATAGGGGCAGTTTGTAACATAGGGACCACAGCTAAAATTAAACTGGTGAGACTTGAGCAGCTGAGCATTTAGCCTGTGATTTTTTGCTTTTGCTAGTAACCTCTGGTGCACCTTTCTGTCACCTTTACAAGCCAGGACCTGTACCCTCCCTCCTCTATGGCTGTGGTGCATCTGGCACACTACACTCTGCTTCTATCACCAAAGACCCCATTAATAACAACAGCGTGAGCTTCCAGGCTGTCAGAACTGTTTTCATATCAGATTCTTCTCCTGTAACACAAAAGAGTCTAAAACAATGCAGCTCTGTCTCCCTCTAGTTTATGGTGTGCACAGTTTGAACAGCATAGACTTGGTTAGCATCTTATAACTACCATCCAAGGCAGGAGAGCTCTGCATTCAAAGTTTCCCAGACTGTGTATTAGTAACAATATATTCCTGACACAGAGGTTGATTAAAAAAAAAAAAAAGAAAATGTACTCATTCAGCTGGGGAAACCTAATGCATTGTAGGTCACTGTAAAAACCTAGTCAAGATAAAGCACCTCTGTTCTATTCAGAGCTAAAGTAGGTGAGGTCAGCCACAAGTGCGAGGTGAGCGCTGATCACACCAAGCTCTTTTGTTGGAAGTAGTACAAGTACAAAATCCATTCAGGACTTCACAGCACAATAACCATCATTCCTGTGTCAGCTCACTGACGAGGTCTTTAGGATGGCCAGGATCTCCCTGCCCAACAGCTCCCTGGCTGCTCCTCAGCACTCAGCAAGTGAAGCCTCCTCTTTGTCTCCAGCTGCCTTGCAAGGTGAAAGTGAATGCTCTCCACTTCAATGGCCCTCTCAAACACAAAAAATATTCACAGGTTTGTTCTTAAAGAGCCCTGAAATGAGAAGGCACCTGTTACTCAATATTAATTGGGCACATCAACAACAGTTCTTAACCTTTTTTGGCTGTTTTTATTCTTATGGGAGCCAACCCCAGTGAAATGCATCCCAGAATAGAAGCCTTGAGTCAATCTGACCATGCGACCTAATTTTTTTATAAGATTTATAGTAAGTAACCTAAGTGTAAGATTTCATAACATTTTTATGAGCAATCCATGACAGAATGCTAGAGCTTTCATACAGAAAAGTGAAATGTTATTAAGTCAACATCTTAAATCTCTGGATTATCTGGAAAAATGGTATGAAGGTAAATGGAGTGGTCCAAACAGTTCCCCTGGTCTATAGCGAGGAGTTTTACAGGTAAACAACTTGTTTCTGGCATGACAATCAAATCTCAATGCACCAAGATATCCAACGTGAACATTTAGTCTGGGTTCTCTATAAATCCTATTTGCCAGCATGTTTCTCAACACTAAGTATAAAAGATTTTTTTACACCTGAGGACAAAAACTACAATGAAAAGACTGTTAGGGCAACTCTGATCCCAGACACACTTCTCCAACAGACCAAATCTGGATTTATGGCATGATACTGGCTCTCAAGTGCACACAGAGAAATCTGTATCACAGTCCTGGCAAACTCCTGCGGAGGAATCAACCCCAGGCTAGTAACAGTCATGACACGCCTCCAGTGGAATGTGTTTTAACACAAGCCTGACTGATTTCAGGCTTGCAAAAAAATAATCATAACATGCAAAGCAGTTAGACAGCTATTAACACACAGTTCTCTCTGACATGACTTGACCAAGAGTGTGGTATCAATTGAAAGAAGTGAATTCGAAGGAGGACAAAACTGAAGCATCCTCCCATTTCCTCTTGTCCTATTGCCTGTTATTTGGGAGAACAAACCAGCCCCACCATGCTCAGCTGGATGCTAAGCTGAAGCTCAGGAACAGTAATGGCAGCACTAACAGACAATTTATCTATAAGCTTAAATCTCTAACATGCAGCTTTGTTACATATACCAAACAATCCCCCTTACAAAGTGCATAATAGACAGTAATTTTATCAAGTCTATGACCCATAGGTCCATTTTAATTTTTATTTCTTTGCTTATAAAAGCATCTATGGGGGCATTAGTTCAAGGCCAATCACTTGGATTTGATCTCAGTTTATCTATCAAACAGTAACCTTCATGTTCAATCAAACTGAGCTTGCGTGCTTGAGTATCTAACTTGCTCTGCTGTCCTCTGTAAGGGTCTGAATCACTAATGCTAAATGTCAGTCAGTGTGGATGACAGTGTAGGATACTCACTGACATCACCATCTAGTAGTACGTGCAGCATCACAGTCATGTGGCAAATCAAAAAAAAAACCAAAACAACAAAAAGCTTTCTTCCTGTTATGGCTGTGTGGACCTTTCTGACTCATGAGGAAAAGGATTGGAGAAAATGCTGGAGAACAGGCAAGAAGAGCAGGAAGTGCACAGCACAGGTCCCACCATGGACCATGGAAAATTCCAACACCTTGCAACCTAGTGATGGTCCTCAATGGACAATTCAGAATGCTTCAAGGCCTCATTTAAATCTCGGGAACAGTATGCAGCCTTGATTCAATGTCCTCAGCAGAAACTGCATTTGCCACAGCTTCCTCCATCATCAAGGCCTGACATCCCTCAAGTGTCAGCAGAGGACAGCCACGAGGCTCATCCTAGGAGCCCATGGCTTAAGGCAATATCAGGGAGCAGATCTTTTGTCCAGGTGATGATGACGCTCCCTGAAGCAAACCAGGTGCCAGCTAGATCAGTCAGTAGAGTGTATCTTCCAGGAGTTCTCAGGGCACCCCACTGAACTTGTTGCTCTACTCATATGTGCTAGTGAGAAAGAGGAATATTAAACAGCCTATAAAAGAAAAGGCAAATGAAAAGACAGTGACCCAAACAGAAATCTGTCTATGAAAATAAAAAAATGCAACGAGAAATACAAAAATAAGTCTGCCAAACAAATACAAATTGCCCCCAGGCCCCTCACTGCCTGCAGCAGCCTCTACAAGTATTTCTATCCCTACAGTAAAGGTTAAAAATACTTATTTCAGTACTAAGGGAAGATATGTCAAAATCAAAAGCAGGTATGACCAGAGCTGAGCAACAGAGTTTGATGACCCCAAACCTGGCACAAGAAGAGAAGGTGCAGCAGGCAGTCACCCTGCGCTCCGCCCCTGCCCACTGCTACCCACCTGCTCCTGGCCTTAGGACAGGGAAAGTGTATGTTCACCTCTACCATGCAGTCCTCCTCTGAACAATACCTGCATTGGAGTACAGCTCCTGTCTTTTCCCTTCCAGGATCATTTGGGATGGGGCAGGGCAGGGAAGCAGTGTGGACGACACATGACATGCAATTGAAGGAGAAGCACTGTCTGATTCAAAGGGGAATATGCCAGCAGGGAAAGCATACTGTGAATTTAAGGAAATAAAATTATTCCAAGGAGAGGCCTTCCATATGCTCATATGCAAAAAACACTGGTGGGGCAAACACATTAATCTTCAGCTGAGATGAGGAGGGTGGAAGAAACTGCATGGCAATATATTTCAAATGGAGACATAAACATATATCCATCTCCCACCAACGCAAACATGGTGTTTCTAAAATCACAACGGCAATTTTTGTAATAACATGAGACTAAGAATCATAATTGTATGTAAATTGCTTGTGTATAATTTACGAATACCTAGGGCTAGATATTATTATTCTCTGCATTAATAGTTTTCTGCCGAATGTTCAGATTGTTGCATTGTAGCGTAGCATCCTCTCATCTCCTCCGTGACCCCACAAGTGCAGACACGTATTGTAAAAGAACAATATTTACTTATGACCAAAGGGGAAAAGATCCTTGTTATACTGCAAGGCTTATATTTACCATAGGAAATGAAATAAAAATAGTCTAAACTGTCTCAAAAATATTAAAGCAACACGATCTCTGCCCACCTATTATTAAGGGTGCTTTGTAAACAGATTGCTGCTCATTTTGTGAGGCACACACCATACTACTGCAGGATCAGGGTCTGTTAGTCTGAAAATATTTAAGAATCTTACAAGCTAAACATGATATATAAATAGAACTTTCTAATTAACATTTCTCTTTTGTCTGTCACTTAATTTGCCTTTTCTTTTTTAATAGATAGCAAGTACAATGACAGCACAGTATATCACTCTTGAAATAAACCTGCCAAGACAAAAGTATGCGTCTTGGATTTATTTTTAACAAAAAGAACAGAAGTAATGCCTCTTCCTGGGCTTTGCTTTTGTTCTGTCTGTAGCTTGTTCTGATAGTAGGCTGATTGCCTCAGTAAAAAACAATAAGTAGAAAATATTTTTTCTGAAATGATATTCAGTGCTTTAACCTGCCCTCTAGACCTGAGATACCTAAAAGATACTTAAGGGTCATCTGTGTTATTTGACAGGTGTTGCATCTCGTCTGACAGGCAAAGATGCAACCTTAACACTCATTTGATGGTGCCATTTTGAACCTAACTCTGGTGGCAAAATGTTGTGGGGGGGTTTTGTTGTTTGTTGTATTTTTGGGGGGTTTGTTTGTTGTTGTTTGTTTGGTTTTTTTTAAATGGAAAATGTGATTGCTTTGTGCTGAAACACAGATTTCCAGACACAAGATAATATCAAAGTGAACATTTATGATGCCTGAAATCATAACCTCCACATACAGCTCAAAGACTCATTCCACAGAAGAGATACAAACATAAAACACTGCAGTCATTTATGGATGCCCTTTAGCCCAGATATCTGAAACTGTTCCAGTGAAATACAGCAGCTTAAAACCATTTTTTTGTCACTTTACTGAATGATTATATATGAAACTAAAATTAGATAGCTACATGGATGCTCCGGCCATAAGTGTGGACTTCCTCAGCTGCTGCACATGCATTTCAGCTCCACACCACCTCTGAGAGGAAAGAAATGTGGCCTCTTCAGCTTTCCTTACCTAAGTAGATGACAACAAATTTCTTCTCCTGATCACTCTTTAAGATACTTTTCTAGACACAGAACATAACGCAACAACTCCTCACAGAGCCACGTTGTTCCAGGACCCCTCCACTACTCCATGGCCCCACAACCCACACACATAGGGGAAAAAAAAAAAAATATCCAGAAAAAGAAAATATCAATGCCCAAGGAACTGAGCTATCACCACACACATCCCCTTATGCATTTTAGGCAATAATTAATTTAAAAAGAAGTAGCCTCACATCTTCTAATAGGTCTGTACCACAAACATTTTTGCACGTGCTGCATAGCTGTGCTGGAGTAAGCATGGAGACAACCAGAAGAGAGAGAAAAAGCTGCACTGGAGCCTGCCCCTGCCTGCATGGCTGTGTTAAAGTAAGCCTTTAAGCTAACTGCTTTCAACCATAGCTGTTTCTTCACGGCTTGCTTAGTCTGGCAGTGATAAATACACAGCAATGAAGTTAATAGTTCAGATTTACACAGCTGGTGTAATGTACAGAACTGCAGCCATACCTCTGGACTTGGCCAGGTCCCGAGGCACCCCACACTACTGCATCACCATTGAATTCACAGCAACTGTGCACATTTACACCAAGGAGAGATCTGATGACCTACTCTCCATACCAACTCATATGTGGGCATTAAGCCCCAAAACAGTATTCACGTATTTGTAAAAGTATATACTCACCAAACAGGCTAGAGCTACTACACTGGAAATCACCTCTCTTCAATTATGGCATGTAATTTTTTAATGCTGTTCAAGTTTAATTACAGTGAAGTACTTAACTGAGCTCCAACTGATTGATAATGTTCTTGACTACTTGTCTCCTTTTCAAAACAGCCAGATGGAGAGATCTAGATTAGTTTACACCACATAATGAAAGCTTACTGCTGAAGATATGAATGAATGTGGCACAGTTCAGTTTGATCTGTTTTGACAAACTTTACGTATAACGAAACTCAAAACCCTCCTGCTAATCAATTCTTCTTATTTGCCTTTTTCATCTTGCCAGGAATTGCTATGCACTTAGGTGTTTTATTTAAAATGGAAATGAAATAATTTATTAATTTAGAGTCAATAACCAAACACACAAACCATGGGTGGCTGTTGGTTTTTTTTGCATTAATGTGACCCCATTTGCACGCTGGTTACGTTCTTTAAGTCAATTGTATGTGAGCTCCTTTTCGATGCATTTAGAAGACTGCCCCTTTTGAATTCCTCAGAATTCATGCTAAAGACAGATGACAGAAAATATACTGTTGCTTATTTGATCCATCTGTTACAGAGTTCAAGGGAGGAGGAGAGGGAAGACCAGAATATGTTTCTGTCAAGTCCTAATATTTATGCTGTTTAATTTATTTTTTTTTTCCTCTCCAGTACCTCCCTCCCTTAAAAACAATAAGCAAACACATCCTTAATTTCCTCACTTCTAGAATCTTGGTCAGTCAGAAGTGCCCAAGAGAGGATGAGAGGAAAAAAAAACCACAAAAACAAAAACAACTTTTTAGCCTGAGCCACAACCCGTTGTTAATCTTCAGAATAAACATCAACAGGAGACATTCCGCCATATCTCAGGAGGAAGAGGACAGAGGGAATATAGCAGGGACACTTGTGACTTGTATTTCTGCTACGATTTCAGAAGCAACCAAGGAAGTTTTACAGGGCGTAAAGCATTAACAGCTCCTACAGCTTGAGACAAGTATGTGTTAGTTGTAACATGTTTGAAATAAATTAGAAGTTACCTTCTCAGCAGCAGCAGCCTAAGTGCATTACACAAGCCTGTGTACAACGACTAGAAAGCCTTTAGCTTTGGAAAGAGCTTTATGGATTCTGGATGAAGGAGCAAGGAATAGAAAAGTTCGGAGCTCGCTGGGAATGAGCCATGATGGGCAATACTGCGGGTAGTCTGTGGTGGCAGAGGCCTGGCCCCAGTCCACAGCACAGGAGCACCATGGTGGACTGGAGAAGTTGGGACAGAGTGTATATAAAGGACCAAGTGAGTGCCATTCTGCAGAGCAAACCAAAGACAAGAGATCTACGTGTTCCGCTGCAGTTCCGCCTTGCGATGTGCTGCCACACGAACACACCGCTGAACAAGACTCCCAGGTTGACCTGGCAAAATAGATCATCGCATTGCTACAAAAAGATATTTCGAGGTGGTGCTTTGACTCCCACTGAACACTGCCAAAGTAATTTCATTATCTTTACTAACATGTGTACAGATTAATTACCAATGTAAAATACAGAACGCCCGAAGAAACGCAATGCGTTTCATTTTCGCACCTGGTGAAAACCAGCTAGAGCTGCGGTAACTTGCACTACTGTGCAATCTGATGCACTGATCCCTCCCAGGCTGTTGTGTTTTACTGGATGCAACAAAGGAATCTGTAAGCCACATTACCATTGCAAAACCTTTCAACGGCTTGGAGAACAGAAGAGGAAAGCGGTCAGCATCAGTTTTCCCACACAGTTCTGTTGCATCGAAGCATTTCTTGGGAAGAACTTCTATAAGACAAAAGTTTTCAGGAGCATAAAGGTAATTTCAAACAAATTCTACATGCACAGTTGCTTCTTCTGGAAACATTATTAAAAATTAACATCTGGCAAAAAATTGTCTACATTTAGTCATTTAAAAAAATAGTTACCAAACTCCAAAATACCTGTAAGCAAAGCAGATTTGGCATCTGCCTGTAATCCACTAAGTAAATGATTAATTGAAGCAATTGCATAAAAAGTTTCTAAGTTGTATCAAACAATAGACTAAAAGTAATACTGGAATGGGAGGTTAAACCCTTTTAAAAGGTAAGCAAGTAACTGTATGAATGGATGTTCTAGCCCACCTATTAGCATAACAACTGCCTGCAGAACATATGAAATGAGCTAATAGCAATAATTATCTGGAATTAACGATGAACATAAACACTTCTTTACATTCACTAAATAAACAGCAACTGGAGCTTAGTACTCACCAATGGAACAACCAGAGCATGGCATTTACTGTGATGAAAGAGAGCAACCATACCAAAGCAAGCTATGGGGAGCAGTCTCTCCATTAATAGCAAATAGATAATTTAGAGCTTTAATTTCACTGCTGATGAAGCCTGCATGAAAAGACTGGACCACAGCCAAACTGTAATAATCACAATGTCTGCAAATCAAAGAAATAAGCCATCAAGAAGCTCAAGTCTCTCTATGCAATGTAATTATCAAACTATCAACCCTTCTCACTATCTGAACTTTGAAAAAAAGATCTTGTCACAAGCAGCAGCAAGTGGAGCAGTATCCTAGAAGTGATGAACTCTCCCTTCCTGCCCACCATGAGCAGACAGACACAAGACTCAATTTTACTACGCTTATTTTTGCACCACTGTACTAAGAAAGGTGTCTTATGTGGCAAAGGGTGAAACATGACGGATTTTGTGCCTCTCCTGAATTTACTTCAGTTCCTTCTCTATATGGAAGCAAAAAATGTCCTGATTCAGTTTTTTCTTCACTACAGCTGCTTGAAGTTTGCATTTTGCATACTGCTTGCCTATCTGATGGGAGATGAGCAGGTGTGCGCTGCACTCTCTTCCAACTTACATGTTGTACTTTAAAACAGACCATAACTTGCCACAGGCGTTTGGGTCTAGGACAGAATGCCAAATACAGAACAGGAAGGTTTGCTTCTTAATTGCCTTAAGTAAATAAAACTTTCTTGTGAAATGTTACTAAATAAAACATTGATGAAATACCATAGGGTATTTCTGTATTTTCCAATCCCCACCCTCACAAAAATGGTAACTGCTGGATTTCCCACACCGTTGGAGTAGCCACAATAATTCTTCCTTCTGGTCAGTTAAAAGCATCACAGTGACCAGGAACAGCTCCTCTGGGAAGTCCATGTAGCTTCTATGATTTCATTTGAGGGGAGTAGGGGCATACAGAAGCATATTTTGACACACTGAGACACAAGCTGCAACAAGGAAATTAAATGTTTCATTGTCCTGGGTATTTAGAAAGTCTGTACCACAACAAGGAAGTGCATATCCACAACCTATACCACGGCTGCACAACGGACCATACCCTTCAATTACACACCATCAATCTATGATGTTGCTCCTACAGTCTCGTATTGATTACAAATAAAGGCCTGCTTTGGATCCTATCTCAGACACATACACTTGGGGATATTAATGAAGACTACCCAGAGTCTCAAGGCAAGGCATCAGCTAGCCCTCAAAAGAAGAGTTTAATCACTTAGTACAGTCCAGATTTCTGCAACTAGTGTATTTTAGGAGTCTAGGCACTATTTGACTTCATATACTAGGACGACTTTGACTCTATTCACCTTGACCCTTTCTTATTAAGAAAAGGTCCATGAAATCTAAATTATGCTAATCGATATTTATAGCACAGGTTTCTTCAGACTCACCTGTTGACCTACATACAATCTTCCACAGGGCTTGGAAGGCAGCAGCAAACATTCCTCATCCTGCTCTGTGCCCAACACACATGTCTCAGAGCACAGTATCCAACTTCCAGCAGAAATCCACAGATGTTCTGCAGGTAAAATTAGCACAGCCCAATGCACAGTGCCATTTTATATTAGCCTAGGACATTGCCTTTGGATGATACAAGGAGATCCTGCAGCAATTTTCCTACACATTTCAAAAGCATTGCAAATTCAAAATCTCACTGCAAGTCTGGCAAATCCAAAGTTGGACACAAATCTGAGCACACAACAGCTTATCTCTTTGTGATCAATTTTTTTCCTCCTTTCAAAAACTTTTAATCTATATAATTACAAAGTTCTCATACCTGTGCTCGTACTGCTGCCATTTTCTCCTTTTGTTTTATCTACGTTAGTAACAGTCTCCCTGCATTTTACTTTTGCTTTCCACAAAGCATTCTAACAAACGAATAACAATGGATTAATTAATCTACGTTATTATTATATTGTAAACTACAAATAGGACTCATCTCACTTATGTTAGTCATCTAAAAGTAAGCATCTAGCCTCACTGGTCCCTTGGGCAACCTAGTCCATGGAGACAAGCACCTGTAAAATTGAACTGTGCTATGTCTCAGACACCTGAAACAGGGTATTTTGCCCTGTGGAATTGTGTCTTTCTATTGCTTGACTGTAGAGGAAGCCTTATAATGTTGCTTAGATGCTCAGTTTTAAGGTATGTAATACTAGTCAAGACAAATACCACTATTCACATCTAATTCCTATTTTATTAACACTTTTCTTTGTACCTATACTGAAAAGCTGTTTACTCCTGTATACAGAATAAAATGTTATCACTTCGTTTCTCGATTTTCCTTGACCAAGGTCAAGTTGGAAAATGGAAGTGTCCCATATTCTCATGCATCCTCTTATTAACAAATATTCAAGTACCCATTATACGTTGTCAAAATATTGCATTGCCAGGAAGCAGGAATACATTACGAAATACATCAGTAGGTAATCCAACTATAGTGTCTAATGTAATGTTGAAATTGGGATAAGTTTGGCTAAAGCAGTATTTTGTTGACAGAGATCTGTCAAAGGATTTTTTGCTATAAAAAAGCCAGTGATATAAATAAACTTTTGATCTTCTTTAGGCTTTCATGTTTTTTTCATAGTCTACCCAAATAATATAGAATGGCTTTTACAAATCATTCTACCTCTTGAAGTTTGAAACAGCACTATTTTGAGGAAGAAGTTTCCAACTAAAAAGAACTAAAAAATTCAAAATGTTTCCAAGTAAAACATTTGTGTTTTAAAGAAGGGATTAGGAATCCCTAATACCAGTGTTGCTCTGTACAACTATTACTTCTATCTTCAGTATGTCACGGGTTTTATTAACCAAGAGAAGCGTGTTATACTTTGACCAGTTGCATAGGATACTGAGAAACAGTTTCAATGAACTAATTAAATCATAATTATAATCTCCCCGCCCTCCCCTTCTAGAACTGCTTTTCATAAAAATAAGTTTCACACATTTAAAAGAGAAAACAAAACAAGAAGCATATATAGCACGTAACACATTGCAGGTAGCTTTGACTAGAGCTTATCTTTTCAAGATGTACTGAAGACATTATAACTCTCGCTATGTTAACAAGAAGGGTGATTCTGTAGGCAGCAAGAACATTCACGTTTCCTCCATATGGCATTTTATTGAACGGAAGATCACAAATCATTACTATTCAAAGGGAGTAATTTTAAATTATTTTCATAGTCTGAACGCTAACTTTGTTTCACTTTTTCCCCACTGGATCTGAATTCCCCGAATGGTGAGCAGCTAGGTCAGAGAAGCAAGCAGTCAATTCATGACTGCACTGAAGTCTTGCTCTTTTCATTAAAAATATCTGAGTCTCGTTGAATTCAGCCAAACTTAAGCATGAGCTTAAGCACTTTGCATAATGTTGATCTAAGGCAATCTATATTAGTCAGGATTTAACTTCAACACTTTTAAGAAACATGGGCAGTTTTAAGACAAGATGGTCTTGTCTCAGTGCGAGAAGAAGTAAAAATGGTGGACCTTATCTCATCTCTCTATAGCAATGCCTCTGCAGAGCACTCGAGTTTCAGACAATCAAGATGATCTATGTAGAGACATAGGACTCACTGGAATGACAGGCGTGTAGTGAGATGCTCAAACAGGGAAGATAGCGAATGCAAACACATTCTTGTTGGAAACAGAAGTGTAAAGATATTCTGGAGACAGTATTTTAAAAAATCATTTTACAAACATCTATAACCAGTGTTTATTAATTACTCCTAACTGAAGCTCTGAAACAGACTGATGGAATCCTGTAATTATTTCCTCTCTACGATACCAGGCCAAGATCCAGGTTCTGCAAAGGCAGAAATAACTTCACTTATTCAGCCCCAGAGGTGAAGCTTGTCATTCACATCAGCTGGACTGCTCATGGGATCCAAGTTACACCTACATTCCTGCGGAGTCACCTCACTTCACCCTCCAGGGGTGAGATCCTTAGGCTAGCCAGAGGAAAGATGACAACAGATTTTATCAATAATCTTATCAAATTGGACTCAAAATACAAAACAGTCTCACAGAGAAAGATGAGACTCTTCCCTGCTTAGCTGACATTCTGACCACAGCTTCATTTTAAGCCTGATTTCTCACATGTGGAGGAATTTGTCCTTGATTATGCTCTGTTAAACGTAGAACTATGTTTATAGGAAAACATGAAGACATGCCCTCTTTCACTTCAATTTTGAATGGGAAAATGAGCCATGTTCCAATTCCTTTTCTGTATTCCTTTGATATATGAGGGCCTGTTATTTTAACACATGCTCTTGGTATCATTCCAATATTCTAAAACTCTCCATGTTATTTTAATATATAAAATTTATTAGAAAATAAAAAAGGCCTCTGTTTGCCATAAAATATTACTGGATGCAGATAGATTACTGTGGGACCGTTGTAATTTTTCCCAACAGTCTTCATGTAAGTGTAAATTTAGTCATACAAATCAAAATATGTTCAACTGAAAATTATGATACCTATTGAGTAGTCAAAAAACATTAGATTAGCAGTGATTAATAAATATTCCTCACCACATATGCTGATGTCAATCAGCACTATTATTTTACCTATATAAGAGGAATTTAGTAAGGTAGATCTGCACACTGCACAGTGATACACAAGTTAATCATGGTCACACAGCACATTATTGTCAGAGCTCAAGAATGTCTTTGACCCCTCCCCTCACTTTGAGAGCATTCAGGTCACCCTTGTGCACAGCATTTCAGAGTGGTGCTTCAACACACAGAGCCAACAGCTGCACTGCAATAGGTCATAGTGTAATTGTGACATTATCAATTATAAAACAAAAACCCTTTAAGAAAACCAGCTCCTTCATATGTACACATAGCCTTTTGCAATACTTTTCATCAAAACTTTGAGCACATCAATGTATAGTGAGCAAACATGTCAATCAAATGGATTGGAAGCACTTAGTAGGAGATGTTATGGTCTGTTGCATCTGTGATGTAAACCGAAGAAGTTTAGATAGGCCTGTGACATAATGGACTTGACGAGAAGAAAACCTGAGCAGCAAGGGCACCTGGACAGACCCTGACCACCCTGACAGCCCCGTGACATTTCCATACACAGGCTGGGGTGAGACCCAGGCTCTGCCTATCACTGCTGCAAAGGTCTCCAGCATCTCCACCAGTAAAATCTCTCCCTCTCTTTCGTACGCCACTTGTTGAATCAAGGCGAGCATGTGAAAATAGATGTTGGCAATTGACAGCTGGTATTAGAGAATAGGGGTGAAAACAGATAGGCTTATGGGAAACAACTCGCTGGGAAATGTGAGAAACCTAACACAAAATGGCCATAAAATGTTGCTTAGAAAAGCACTACCCTACTGATAAATAGACAGTCCTCAGTTGCATAAGCAATGTCTGAGACTGGAAACTAATGTCCCTCAGAAACATGTCTAGCTCATGATTTCTGCAACTACATACAGACCACAATCAGTACCTTCCTGTTGTGGAACAAATAAAATCTCTTAACCATGTGTTAATCCTGCATTAATACACATTAATAAAATATATTTTTGCACCACAGATTTGGATATTTCTAGATAAAAACACAGAATTATTTCTTTTCAGAACAAAACCAAACCAAACCACAAAACAAACAAAACAAACCCAAGTTATATCACAGCATCTGGTTGTACTAGGAATTTTATGTCTAGTAGTTAAAAAAAAAAGGGAAAAAGGGAAAAAAGGAAAAGAAAGGTCACTCTCATAGTAAAAAGGAAAAAATATCTAAAATATTCCCCTTATAAGAAAATTGGCCACAACTTTCAGCAGCTATTTATGTTGCTTTATAAATATGAAGCCTACATTTTAATAGAACTATGCTTGGTAAATTCTGGGATATTAAACAGTTCTAATCCTATTCTACATTATGACTAGTTCAAGAAATGACCTCTAGCTAGATCTGGCCTTGTTCTATCATGCAACTAGATTTTTCTTACAGAAAATAAATTAAAAAGGTGTGACCTTGCTGAGGGCTTGCAGAGAAAATGAGGTACATCTTGTCACAGGCAGAAGAGCCTATTTGAAATACGGTTTGTTCAATTTGAAAGGCTGCTGCTTTCCTCAGATCAGAAGTTAAGATAAAGGCAGTTGGATGAAAGAGGAGAAACATTTCCAAGAGATGAAATTAAAGAGCTACACTGGAAACCCATTCAGCGACACAGTGCCTTTTTTGTGCGCGGGTTTATCTCGGACTCATCAGCCACACCTTGTCCCCACGCAGGAGCAGGCTCTTCACTCCAGGCACAAAGCCTGTCGTGTCAGGAGAGGAGGAGGACTGCTCACTGATGGGAATCAGAGGACAGTCGCTGCACCTCACACAGCAGGGCATGGCAGAAATGAAATAACCCACCCAAATATTACACATTTTGCTCAGAAGGAAAATCAAGCCCTTGCTTGTTTTGATCTCAGCAGCTATCTGGTGAGCTCTGTGCTTTGCCTCCCCAATAAATGTGGCACCAATGGGCAGTGTTCCTAAATGGCTAACAATAGTCTGCACAAAAAGTTTGCATTTTAGCAGGATACCAGCAGCCAAAAGTGGGGATTTAAAACCTGTCACACCTTTACAAACGGGAACCCGCACTCGATTAATTTTTAATTTGACCTACTAAAAGCATGCACGAATTTGTATGACACCGCCTCCCCAGAATAGCTTAGATT
Source organism: Chloroceryle amazona (assembly GCA_027560015.1). Lineage (NCBI taxonomy): Eukaryota > Metazoa > Chordata > Aves > Coraciiformes > Cerylidae > Chloroceryle > Chloroceryle amazona. The sequence goes on along the minus strand of JANHFX010000405.1, from coordinate 55,971 downwards.
TGTGCCCAAACTAAAACAGGTTTATTTCAAAGTTACCCTTCCAGTATCTTAAATAATTTCATAGAATGGTACGTGTTGGAAGGGATCTCTGGAGATCATCGAGTCCAACCCTGCTGCCAGCACAGGATCACCCAGGGCAGGCCCCACAGGAACAGATCCAGGAGGGTCTTGAAAGTCTCTGGAGAAGGAGACTCCACAACCTCTCTGGGCAGCCTGTTCCAGGCTCTGTCACTCTCACAGTGAAGAAGTTTTTCCTCATGTTGAGGTGGAGCTTCCTGTGTTTCACCTTGCTACCACTGCCTCTCATCCTATCCCAGGGCACCACTGAAAAGAGACTGGCCCCTTCTACTTGACACCCACCCTTCAGCTATTTGTAAACATTAATCAGATCCCCTCTCAGACTTCTCTTTTCCAGGCTAAACAGCCCCAGAGCAAGAAAATAAAACAACACATGCAATTTTGCTATGTCTTAAGACTCTTCATAAAACTTCCAGTATTTTGTGCTTTGCTTTAAACACCTGCTGCCAAAATCTACAGATTACAACCTTCCACTGAATTTGAACCCTTGGGTTTCACAGAAAGCTATCAAATGTGAGCGCGCTTACATACCCACTCAGATTTTTTTGTTGTATGAGTTTGAGGTTAATCTTACTACTGTAAGGTGACCCGATTCAGGAAAAGTTGAGGTTAATATTACGGGTATTTGATGCCAGTCTAACTTTATTACTTTAATTTAATTTCCCACAGTATTGGCTAAATTTCTAAGTGTGTCTATCCTGTTGACTGCAAACAGACATCATCTTGCAGCAACCACACATCCAACCACCTGGTCCACAAGACCCCTCTGAAACCGGAGCCTTGTAACCCTGCCAGTGTGCTGACGAGTCCAAGGGAATAACCCCAGCCCTTCTGCAGCAAAAGTTGATATGCCAAAAACCTTTCCTATAAAGCACTTTTTAGGGCATGGATCAACATTATTCATGGAATATGCTCACACTTGTCATAACTTGCCTTTTATTTAGAAACACTGAGAGCTTTCATGATCTGATTGTGGCGTGCAGCACTTACCAAGAAATACGTCCCACATGCAAAACATTGCCTTATAGTGAATTTATTCAATCTGAAATACCACTGGTCTGGAGGCCCCAATTTTCAGCAAGCCTCCTGTGACGCGTTCGCAACAGCAAAGCTGCCTGTATTTGCGTAGGCAAACCAAACCCAAGCAGGAACTCCTCCAAATTCTGCAACCTCAAAAGTTTCTGCAGTACACATAAGAAATGGTCTGCTACCTGATCTCCAACTACACAACTGCATTTGCTGTTCTCTATCTGGGTAGTCAATTAATGCTCATAAAATGCCAGGCGCCTTAATGGAATAATAATAATTCAGCTATCCTGTGGAAGTTAAATTCAACTCTTACTTTAATTCATCATCCATAGACAAATCAACAGCTTAAATAGTTTGGTTTTGTTTTTTAAGTAACAGCAGATCTGGGAAATGGAAATAAAATCAATTGCATACAGACGGCACAGTAAGGGCAGCTCCCTTTTTATACATTTTGCCTGGCAATGCTTTAGGACCTTTGTGGTCTGTGGTCATTTTTCAGTTCTCTGTGTCAACAAAAACAGACTTTTCAGCTCCAAAAGGAATACATCACACATTAAATCCTTACCAAATTTAAGTCTACTTTGTCATTTTGTAGATCCTGAATAATATCATAAACTTTGGGGATTACAGAAGTAATAATGACCAGAGCCCAGGCAATTTAAGCCTGCTGTGCTAATCACAGAGTAAAAAGTCTTTTATAACAACATCTATCTGCTAAAAAAATAAAGATCTTTCAAACCACCCAAAACCCTGGTCTTTCCATTCCCTGCAACAACACAGAGGCCATCACTGAGATGACGACGCACATCCTCCAAGCCATTCAGCTCACGTCCCAACATGCATGAAAAATAATGTGATCAGTTTTTCTTTTCATTAAAAAAAAATAAATCACCGTTTTTTAAAAACAAAATAAAAAAACACCCCCTGATTTATTGAAAAACGTGGTATGATGTCAGTGTGAATTAATGTTTCCCATAGGCATACTAATAAGCTCCATGACATAATAACTTGTTATACTACACCAGTGGGACCTTAAAATTATTCCAAAGATAACATAACACAACACTTGAAGCAGCAGGAAACTTCCAGCATGCTTTTAGATGTTTTACAGTGTTACTAATCTTTGAATTGCTTGGAAAAACTGAAAGGAAACAGAATATTTAAAATTGGAAGCACTGCAGTTAGAAAATGACTCCATTCCAAATTCCAAATGTGCACAGGAGATTAATGTCAACGTTAAAAAAAAAGAAGGAAAAGAAAAAAGCAGCAGAAAGGGGGGAAGTTATTAAACATACTTTCTAGCTTGGACATGTGCCTTTTGGTAGGCCGGTGAAAATCTGGTTTTATTTGGCTGAGTTATGAGGGTTTAAAAGAACAGACTTGTGCACATACCCATTCCTTATTAATGAGAAGTTGGGTTTATTTATTCATTTGCAAATGAAATTTAAGCTATTGATTGCCCAGCAACAACAGCAGTACATGCTTGGGAAAAGAAGCAGAGATTTCTTTTTCTGTAGCACATAAGGATACTATCTAATGTCAAAAAGACCCAATGAAGTCAAACTAGAAATTAGCACACTGTAAGCTAATATGGTGTAGCAATATCCTCTCCAGGGCTAAACACTCAAAGCAGACAAAAAATAATAATTAAGTGGTGTAGTTCAGTACCCTAAACTGCCACAATTTGCATTTTCATCTTAACATTCACATCACTTACGCAGCCAAGCTACTCGAGATGTAAGAGAGGAACCATAAAACCCTCAAAGAAATCCCACCATGTAAGTTCTTTGGCAAAGATTTGTGTGTCCACCAAATGAGGCCAAAAAAGTCTTCCTGTTACAAGCTGGAGAGCCCCCAAAGAATGCACAGAAATAGTACTAAGCAAAGGCATCAAGTTTGCCTTTTCCAGGGATGCTGCCACACAGCCAAGTGGGTGGTGCCTGCTGCTCCAGCTACCCGGTAAAGCTGGCTTCCCCCATCCACCCAGCACTCGCTCCTCTCCAGGGAGCTCAAGCAGCAGGGATTTATGGAGGAGCAGATCTCAGCCCAGATTAAACACGAGCACAGCCTTGTTAAGTCTGCGTGAGCTACGCTCTGTTGGACTGGGTTGTGCAAAGTTCTGGTGTTACAGCTTGTGTATCTTGGACAGAGACCCTGTTTTCTTTCTTTCAACTATCAAAATTACATTTCTGCATGTCTCACATCACCTTTGCTGCATTATCTCTTTGAACCAGTTTCCTTTCTGTTTAAATTAATTTTACCATCATTTCTTCTTGGCCTTGCTAAGTCATGTGCTGTAATGCTCTGCTTGGCATGACTTCCTTTCATTTTTTAAAGGATAATGTACCCCTGACCATTGCTTCCAGGTAAACTGTACATTTCGACCAATGCTAGAAATGAATATTCCATGCAAAAATTGTTAACCTTTGATCCAGACACATCTCTGGAGTAAGTGATCCCGTTGTGCCGCAACCCTTTGATCACTCGTACAAAAATTGGAACCATTTGCAAAAGTAAAGCTTGTGATTTGCACATAAACCAGACCTGATGGGATAGTTTACCGAGGGCTGTATTATCTGAGCCTTAGACTGGAAACACTTGCACCGTCCTCGTACAGCAGCGGTGCAGTAAAACCATTCCCACCATGGGTCAGAAACACGGACTAAACCCAAGTTTCTACTCAAAAACCCTGAAGAAGGAAGCGTGATGGTGTGTCTGAAACAATAAATCGTCCCAAACTCAATGTGGTAAGCGAGCTCACATTACTAGGTATCATGAGATGGAAAAGCAATAGGAGCTATGAAAGCTACGTCAGCCATGAAAGATTCAGTTTCCTATTCATTCACTCAACTGTTTCAAGATCATGGAAATCTACAACAACCGTGTGAAACCATTTTCCACAGTGAACCTAGAACACCTGGTGAGCTCTTTGTAGTCTCTGCCAAGCAGCTATCTTTAAAAGGAAGGATAAACTGTAATCTGAAAATGTCAGATACAGACCACTACTGTTACAATAGCAAGGCACAGTCAAGCAGAGAGAAGGGGTGCAGTGGGATGGATGCTTTGGGTTAGATAAAGAATAAGAGGAAAATAAATGTAGAAAATTATATGGAAAAGGAAGCATATAAGAGTATGCACAGGCGACCGCAAGATGGAACAAACACAGAAGCATAGATGAACAGAAAGTGATACAAGAGTAATTTTGAAATTACTAATATTCCACAGCAGAGAATGGGAAAACAAAAAAAAGGGAACTGAAGTACAAGATAGAAAGGATTTTTTTTTTTTCCCCATATATAAAATAATATAAAACTGATATACAATTGGAAAAAAAAAATGCATGAGTCCTGAACCTGGCACAAAATGAAGACTTAATCTGAACCATTCATAACACAAAGAAAAATAAAAATCTATACTGAAGTTTGCTTCCATTTCCTTCATCACTTCCAATGAACTTGATGGGGGGAGGATAGGAAGAAGATGGACTTATTTGACAAATTCAGTGTTTATGTCTCAGACACAAATAACTCCCTTTAGGGTTTTGATAATTTCTAATACCTACCATGAAAAACAAGTTTAAATATACAGGCAACACTTACTTTAATACAACCCTTTTGTCCACGTGAAGCATCCCTATATAAGACTCCCATCTCGGCGGAGCCCCTGCCTAGTGAAGCTCTACAGCCCTTTTTAAAAGATTTTGTTGGTGTAAAACAGATGTACCTAAACAAAAAACAAGTTTGAGGTCCTTTTTGCTAAACATTTAGTATCAGTCATCTTCACAGATACTCAGATATGTTGCCTGTGATGCTCAGAGAAATTTTTATCAACTAACTTTAACATTAAAAGTCATTTTCACGTGAAAGCAGAGAGTTCAAAGAAGGCTTTATGCCAGATGATGTCTCAGAATGCGCTTCTACACGTGGTTATGTGCATCCATCACTCACTAGATCTGATCACAAAAAGAACCTATCAACAGGCACAGATCAATACTTCAGCACAGAAAATCAGTGAAATTAAATTGTGGAGATAGCAAATGCTGTCATTGGGTTGATTTCAGCACAGCTTACAAACGCTTATATAATTTTTCTTTTTTAAATATTTGAGTTAAAAACATAATCAATGAAAACTCACAATCACATTGACTTGTAGTCTAATTGAAAGGGTGTGGCTTGTTGGTCGGCCAGCAAGTAGACACGTTACCAAAAACTAGTATGAGTTTGACCTAACTGGACTTTTGACATTGACTTCAACAGACAGTGCAGTGGGAGCACCAGCAACACATTTCTATTGTTATGCACTCCCATAACTGCAGTCTTTTATTCTCATCAAAGCTTACTTTTTCCATAGCAAAATGACATGACTTGGATATTCGGAGGACCAAATACAGCACAAATGACAATTAAAATTTAAGTGTAAATTAATTGCATGCCTGGCTATTGTCAAGTGCATTAAAACAGTGCTGATGAATGAGGAATCGTGCCATCTAATCATGAGAAAAATTGAAGTTATTATCTGTGGTAAACATTAAGCCTTTTAACACAGGTGGCTTATCTCAAAATACTGTTTCTGTGGGCCCGTTGCTCTCATGTCAGACACAAGCATCAACATAGTTTGATGCGGAAGATGATAGGTAATCTCACAGGCTACTTTAATTTCTCAGCATTGATTTTCTGTAGGGTACACAGCAAGTATCTTAAGGATTTAGATGTTTCCCATTTGCAAATATTTTCAGATAAAAGAGTCATAAGCAATTATAGATCTAACCTTTCAGAAACAAACCCATCCTGCAGTCCAGTGAAAAAACATTCATTTTAATGATATAGAGTTCTGGGAAGAGAATAAAGCATACTGGACAGTCCCCTGGTACATCTTGTCACATTTTTAGAGACTGGTGCTGTAAGGGTGTCACTCAAAACTCATTGATGCTGGTGCAGTTTTTCCTATGCACATCAGCAGATTTCAGAATGAAGGAAGGCCATACGATGCAAAACTTCTAAGGGGATCCACACAGATGTGGCAATGGCAGCCTTAAAAAGAAAGCTTTTATCTGAGGCAAACTTTTTGTAGTCTACAAATTGGGACTGGGACCAGAGAAACCTGATTCTTTAAGACTAGTGGCACTTGTAAACCACATTTTTTACTTTGAATGCCCTTAGCATTACAGTACAAATATACACTTCCCAATCTTCCATCCCAAATTCTCTTTACATTCCTCTTTCCTTCTTGTTGCAGGCAAGATGCCATGCAGTCCTTTTCTGAACACCACAAGCAAAGTGACAATTGCTCTTGAAGCATCTTCCCTGTGCATCACAAACACATGTAAATTTAAAATAAAAGGAAAAAAAGCAGAATACATTCAAAGGGCAAACGTCAAGGGCACAAGCATCTCCATAGAAAAGCAGTAGCTAGAAAAAGGAATGTGGCCACAAGGTCTTTAAGGATTTCTTACATTTCAGTGGTAGCAGTATCAAAATTTATATCCTCCTATATCAAGCTGTTGAAAGATGGGCAGGAATGTTATACGCTCCTGTAAGGTAAGACAGATCCCAGATCCATGGCAGTGGATTAACTTAAAGCCATTGCTGAGGTTGGACTTGGGCGTTTCACCTTATTCCATGCTGAAAACAACCTCAAACCAGCAGAAATGTTAGATGACGATAAGGTAAGGCAAACACAGTAACCCAAAATCCTTCAAACCTCATCTGCAACCCCCTTGTCTCTAACTGTTTGAGCTGGTTGTGTCAGTGAGCATAAGCACTTAATGGAGTTGATAAATTTTTAAGACAGAAACTGTCACAAATTATGTGTCTGCACAATTTATTAGAACGAATCCAGTCCTAATCTGAATCTACTCTACCTCAAGAGCCAAGCCAGTTCCTGGGAAACTATGTCAAACTGGAAGAGAAAACATTTAAGAAATACTGGCAGCTGCAAAAAAATGTTAATTCCTAGACATTCATTTAACACAAAATCCCTGAAAATAACTGCAGAAAATGTAAGAATTAACAGCTACAGGTAACAGAGTTCTCCATTACACTAGTGTGTTTCCACAGCAGCAAAAGCAAGAGACTAGAGAACATCAAGCCAGGGGACATACTCTGGACCTGTCAGCCAGACATCCATGCCATGGCTGCCTGCCCTTTAGAGACTGAACTTGGAAATCAAAAGGTAAATGCATCTTCTCTTAATTTCATCTAAAGCCCCTGATTCTGAGGGACAAAAAATAGGAATACATTTAAGTACCTTCAATCGACCCATGTAAAGGCAACTTAAACAGAATACATATCTGGGTCACAGTTTTTTAGTTCTGATGTGCCGTGACACAGTACTCATGATGCTCTGATATGAAGAGTCACTTTAACAACATGAAAATATGCTATAAATTGGCACAAACGTAAAGAAGTCATTTTGGGTGGCTGGTATTGAGGACTATTTGCAAAACTCCTGGATGAAGTCAAGATCTTTTTTTATTCCACCCATTACATACATTTCAATTAATACTATGTGTTAAAAATGTGATGTTTCTAGTCATTAATAAGAATAAAGAGGAAGAGTGTGAAAAATGGAAAATAAACCTGAAACACAGAGTCTTCAGGATCTTACAGAAAAAAAATCATCATAATAAAGCTTATTATTCTTAACAATCTTAGCTCCATAACTTTTTTAATGCTTATCATCTGAAGTTATTAACCCCAAAATCACCTGTGCTGACACCATATGCTGGAAAATATCTGATAACAAATCTGAGGTGAGCAGTGGAAGGAGTGTCACTGAAAGAAGAGTGCAGAACTTAACTGAACAGCAGAAAATTCCATTCTTAAAGCAGTCCCCTCAGCAAGCTCCACGAATACCCTACCAATTATGCTCTGTCTCACCAGGAGATGATGCCACAGGCTTTTTCCACACACACAGAGAAATGGCACATTTCTTCTACTGAAAATATCACCAGCAACACACAATGGATTTATTATCTCAGGAACGTGATGCATGTACTCTATTGACACAACCACATCAGTGCTTTAGATCAAATCACTAGTGTGCTTTCGCAGTTAGCCTGCATTCTGTGTGCTGCATCACGTCGTGGAGCTGTCCTGGAGCGCACAAGCTAGACCACTTTTGTGTGAAATGAAACTAGAAGATGCCTTGCAGGCCCACACCTACCTGGCATTCAGTCCACTGAAACACATGCAGCATGGACTTGGTGCCCACAGCTCCAGCTGTTTTGCTCTACAGGTCCACAGCCTGATTCATATTACTTGCAAACATATATTTAAGCCCAGAAAGAAATACATCTAGAGTAGATGCAAAGTTATAGTTCAACACATTCTGAGGCGCCTTTTGTAAAAAAAAAAAATACACGAAAAGAACAAAGCGTGTAAAGTGGTTTCTGTACATACAAGAATCACACCTTTCCTGCAAATAAATTGACGTTTTTATTTGAAGCCTATGGTGTATAATTAAAAATATCTAATTCACCCAAGACAGGATCATCTCAGTGAAAGCTTGTCACCTGCTGTATAAGACATGCATTATGTATTTTTTGCACGAATTTATCTTTTGTTATACAATGAGGAATGTTTTGGGAACATATGGGAAACATGCATTCAGCTGCTGTGATTTAGAGCTGCTACAATTAGCAAAAGTTAATTTTTGACAGCTATTTCCCAAAAATGCAACAAGGAGAATTTGAGAATAAGCTTCCTTGATACAAAAGAAACAAAGGGAGTTTCTTATGCTCACCCGTCAAGAGTAAAATCTACCACCATTCCTTGCTAAATTGTGTAGGTGAAGAATTTGCATTTTGAGAATTCAACTTTGAAGGAGCAAGTAGCTTGTTAAAAATTACAGCAATAAAGCATGAATTTATAAACAGATTCTATTTCAAAATCAGTACTGAAGACAACAGAAAGAGTTCATTGGATACATAAGCACTTTTGTGTTGTTTCACAACAAAGAACAAACTGTGAGAAAGGGATCTGTATGGAAATGGACACAACATATCCTGGAAACAGCACTAGTTTGAGTAACTGGTTTCACCGCGCCTCTTTAGCTTTGTCTTTCATTTAGCGGAGCCGCCATTAATCCAGTGCACTAAGCGGCATAATATTATTCCAGTCAGATGGCTATGAAGGCCCAAACTGACATGAGATAATCATGTCTCTTTCCTTAAGACACACAAAGGTCACAAAATAACATTTAATTACCCAGTCTCTTAACATTTAAGGGAGTAAATCAGAACTACTGCAGAGAGAATATCTAGGAATCATCAACAAACATAAGTGGCCATTATTTCAAGTATCTGAACAAAAAAACATAATACACTTCTGCCAGAGGAAATCAATTCCCCTTCCTCATGCTACAACTGGCCTTCGGATTTTTGCAAAAATACTACCGCAAGCAGTTTGCTGCATTGTTCTAAATGATTATTTTTTTTTTTTTTAAAGAAAAACACCTTTCACTAACTGTATTTCCTTCACTTTTACTGATTCTCCTGTAAGACTTAAATTGGGGCTGAGCATTCATTTCAATTGTATGCTTTGTGAAGTGAGGAAGAAATGGAATGTCTGAGATTGTGCAAGCAACACATGCTCTGACATACTACTTTCATTAAGTGAGAAGTAAAGTAGATCCCAACATGTAACACCTTTAATGAGTAACACCAATAATGAAAATGGATCCACAGACCTCAGCAGGTCATAGATCAGCAACCTATCTGGTCTCTCTCCTTACTCTGTAATAAAGATTAAGCTGTGCTACCTAATCATCAGTTCTAATGAGGATGTCACAGCCTCTGCCCCACTTCTATATACCTTGAGATGTAAAAGAAAATCTTATAAGATTACTTAGTTATTTTTTCATCTGCTAGGACTCCTCTTCCTGTCATTTGACCACCATCTGCATGTTTCCAAGTCCTCTGTCTCCCTGTGCACTAACCATATTAATATTCCTAAAAGATATGAGCAACATTTGGTACCAGTATGTTTCATTTCTACACTGAATTATTCTTCAAAGGCCTGCCTAGATATACAAAGTCCAATAATTTATAGACAATATCTATTCACAGAACGTTTTGCAGTTCTTTTGCTAGAAGAAATACTATGAAGTGAGAAGGCATCTGCAATGTGAACTTCAGGCAGAAGGAAACAGTTGTGATGAAACACAGTTTCAAGTGTGGCTACAGGTTCTTGTACAGCTGACAAAGCTCTGAGGTTGCCCAAATAAGACTAAAACAAAAAGGCTTATCTGATTCCAGAAAGCTATAAATCGGCAGCTATTACCTCCATTCTTCTTAAACTGTGAAGAATCACATAGGCTTGTTTAGTAGGGAGCATTTAGAACAAGAGATATCAAAGATAGCCTTCCCCACATTGCAGAGGTATCTAAGAAAGCATCGGAGGAAGAAGGGAGCTATTGCATCAGTGGAGTAAACGGCAACATGGGAGCTTGTTTCCCTTCTTTTGGCATATCAAAAGACTTTTAATTTTCCATTCTCAAATGATCATTTCCCTGTTACCGCTTCCTTACTAATTCTGAATGCACTTTCAAGCACAGAGCCCTCAACAAAATCAAGAAGAGCTGAGCATTCTTATCTGTAGGCAAACCAGACCACCTGGAAAATAGCCATAAGACACCAGTGATCACTGAGTGATGACAGTTTAACTCACAGCTAAGGTGCTATTACAACAGCTTCCAATGTTTCCACAGACGTTGCAAAAATCAACTCTTATAACCCCCACCATGATACCTGGTCATGACAGTAAGAGAATGACCACATAATCCCTGTACCCTTCCTTTAAACACAGAGGATTAGCTGATCGCAGATTTCTGTAAATCTTCATTGTACCAGACAGTCAGAAGTCATGATAAGAAAGAACCATGCACATAGTCATGACTAATAAAGCAGAGCTTGTCACTTTTCTCAGGGTCATCAGAGCTGGATTAAGCCTATCTAGTTTCCTTTACAAAGATATATAGGATACATTTTACAATGTAAATGACCACTGCAGACCGAGTAAAATTAACTGAAGATGTACCTGGGATGCTTTTATTATCACAATAATACAGCTATTCAAGTATTTTTGCATGTAAAGCAAGACTCAACCCTTATAGCGACATAGGAACAAGCACAGATTACAGGACAAGTAAAAACAGCTGACTAAATGGACTACAGATCTCCTGAAAGTACACTTAACATTCACATAATTTGTTACTTCATCATATCATTCCATCAGAGACATAGGAAATTCATCCAGAGATGAATAACAAAGACATCTCTAAGGTAAAGCCTGGGCACCCCTGATACTGATGTCTGTAGAAGTTCTGGGGTATCAAGAGTAAATCCGCCTCTGGACAGAACTATCACACAGCTACATGGAACTCTCTTCAGCTTGTAGGCTTCTCTAACAAGTGGTTTGAGAACAGACAGAAGCTACATCAAGGGAACTTTGTACCTGCAAACCAGGAACATTTTCTATGAATTAAGAAAATATATTCAGATATTGCTACAAGCCTCTGGGAGACGAGACCCCAAGCAAATTAACACTCACTCCCCAGGGATTTTAGCTGAATCTTGCCAAGGCAGAGTCAAGCAGAGACCATGTCATCAAAAACATCTGCACAAACCCCTGCAAGTAGCATCTGCTGCTAGAAACAGATAGAGCTCAGAAGAGTACCGTCACTTTCTTCCTTCCCTCTCCCGGAAGCCCAGTCAACAAAGGGATTGTTTTGCAGACCCTGGGGTTAAACTGAGGAACCCTCCTCAGAACTGTTGAATGAGGAGCTGGACACCACTGTTAACTCCCTGGAGCACCAAGTGCCACTGTTTAATCTTCTAACATGCTTCAGGCAAGGTCATTTTTAATCCTGAGAACAAGATATCACACAACTGATTGGCAAAACCTTTCTAGAGCTGCATCAATTCAAAAAGAATTTTCCAACATTTAACCATAGTTAAAAGAATAGTAGCTATAACTGATTCAGAGAGATTAAAAGGATAAATCACCGAGGATGTTGGGGAAGATAAAGCCAGTAAATTGAATAAATGTTCTGGGTGTGGAAGGAGACAGGCCGGTTTATCAGCCAACAGCATGGAGTCTCAAACCTAAGGCTATTAGGATTAACGTTGCCCTGTCCTTTAAAAACCCTCTAATGTATTCAGTAAAAGAAGAAGAGGAAGAATGCGCCTGAAGTGAGAGAATGTTGCAACAGCCCCAGTCTGAGAGCCCTGAAAATGTTGGGAACCAAATCCTTCAATTTGGCAGCACAATAGTCAAGATACAGCGTGACTGCAGATGGTCTGGAGAAACACTCCTCACACTGTCCTCCTTCTAGTCTGTGTGATCAGTTCGAGTACAGAGTTACTTCATTTTGTCTCCGGAGATGAGTTTTGGCATTATCACCAAAATCAGTAGAAAAGTTTGTGGACAAGACTGGTGAAAGGGCCACACAAGAAAATACAGCTCTCTGATATTTAATTATTTCCTTTTTTAGGGCACAGGAGTATAAAATGTTAACATTTCAAACTTGTGTTCTGTTTCAAATCTATTGATAAAAGGAAATTAGTTGCTTTCTGTCTTGAATACAGGGAAGAAACTCCTTCTGTGCCCCTTCTGTGGAAAACAGCTACATTTGCAGGACATGGAGAGCCAAGACTGGCACTTCCCTTTGGTCCTGGGAAGAAAAAAAACCTTTAAAATATGGTCATTTTGCGCTTCCATATATCTGGAAATTCACTAATCACTTCTGTGTGCAAGTAGCTCAGCATGAAAAAAATACTATTACTCCCTTCCATAGCTTTAGCAAGACAGGTATCAGCGTGGCATATTCATATATCCCTCTGTGGATTTATACGTAAATATGCAAACATATTCTTGGAGGTCTCTTATTCTAAGGAGCACTTTTGGCAATTCCCTAGCAAAGCTGTATCCACACGTATAATACTAGGCTGCCCTTTGGTCTTCCTAGAGAAAAGAGGCTGTCATAAAACCATCTTCATTTTTCCAGAGGCTCACACAAAGCAGCAATGCTTTCAGGGTTAACAACATTCTTTTTAAAACGACTTCTACACATAGTAGCTACTTTTTCCACAAATAACTTACACAGTGCTTAAAAGGGGCTCTTCACGTAGAAAGATGGAGTGTCATAAAAATACCACTCCTAAACTGAAAATTTAAGAGACACTAGATGAGCCAGTTACACCTTTCTGGGTTTCACTGCCAGGGAAAAGCACCCCCTCTCATCTCCTGGAGCACTAAGAACGATTTGGAAGACTAGTCATTATTTCCTTTTCTTTTTTTCTCCTATTAGATCTAGTAGAGTTCCATCTTGGCATGTACAATTCCCCCCCGGGTAAGCAGAGAAAGAAGCAATTAAGTACAAAATGCTAACAAGATGTCTGAGTCAACTGTGTTTCTAAAGTATCTGTGGGTTTTTGTGCACCTATAAAAATCATTTCTAGGTCAGAGAAAAATAAAAGTTAGGGTAAACCTAGAAAAATGTGTCGTATTAGGATATTTATATAAACTGTCATTCTTGTGTTTTCCCCAAACCTCATGTGCTCTAAGCAATCAATCAACAGCCTCCACAATCAGACTTTGAGTCCTGATGGAGTAGGAAGATGTCATCCAGGGAGGAAAACATGTGGAAAATCTGTTAGCCATGTGTGTCATTACCAATGTCAACATTTAAGCAAATATGCAAGACCTACCTAAGATTCCTACAGACCTTCTGCAACAGAAATAACAGAGAAAGCCTGGCTAGATTAAATGGTGCTACATTTATCTCAATCTTTTCTCCAGTTACTGGGTTTTACAGGTCTGTAAGACAGGTATATTTTCTAGGACCAGAAACAATTTGCAAACTGCTGTAGCAAATAATTCAGGAGCAATTCATTAAATTAATTAAAGTTCTTAGCTTCAATTAGTGCCACAAAGACCTAAAAATAAACTTGTATTCTTAATTGTTTTCTGAATGTGAGCCATTGTAGAATCAATTCCAAGTGTCAAAAGCAGCATTCAGATTCTAGAGATTCCCAGCAGTTTCACGTGAGTGTTACAAACTGCAGGTAACACCAGCAGTGATGCTGCATTCAGATCACAGAGAGATTACAGCAGTTTTACAAGGAGAGGGAGGAATCACAGCCACTTTTCATCAAAATATTATACAAATACGAACACATATTCTACTTAGAATGAGGATGAAACTTTCAAAAACTCCACTCATTTATGGCCTTGTACAAGACAGCAGTGAATGTTAAAGGATACACATTAAAAATGAGAGATTAGAAACCCACAGAATTTGGATTAAACAAGAATGATGTCCAAAGCTTGGAAACGAGGCACCCTATACAAACGCTCTTTACAGGCCGCATACATCTTTGTTATGGTAAAACCCAAATGCACTGTCACTAAGTTTAAAAAAAAAAAAATCAAACAGAGTCCTGAGCAATCTCAAATTTTAAGCCACTAAATCTCAGTAATAGTTTTTAAGGAGAGTTCAAAAGCAAAACAGAAAAGTCAAAGTCCAAAGGTATCACAATGGCAGATCAAAGTGTGAAAAGGGATTAATGGCATCTTCAGAAAATGAAGTTTAAAATTCTAGTGTATTAGAGAAGGTCTTTTTTGAAATGGTAATAGGCTATACCTGAGCTGAAAAGACAATTAAGATAGTGTTAATTTTTTTTATGGTATCTGGCAGTAATATTTTTATCCTGTTAATTATACAGTAGACAGCAAATGTATATAATATGATAGCTCCATGCTGAGATGACATGCCTGCTGCCTAGTTAAGTGGCTACATTTATCCTATAATTAGCTTGCAGGAATGTGATTTGCATTGCATACCTAAGAGTATATATAATGTCAACTATGCCACAAAAGCCTAAAATGGAAACTGACACTCTCTTAGCTTTGACCTCTGGATATAACAAGGTGATGCCTCTCGTGACCTCCTGCTCTTTGTATTCAACCACACAAAAGAAACACATTGAAGTAATGCTAAATGTATGACAAATTCAAAAAGTATGGAAATTTGAAGGCAGGGCAGAAAATCAGGACTGATGCTTCAGCCTGAACTCACCCCTTTCCAGGGAATAAGGATAGTGTTGGTTAAAGGGCAGAATCTGTGATTTATTGGCATTAACTTGGAGTATGTTTGCTCTTGTAGGTAGAAGACAGCTTTTCAGACTTTAAGAAGCATTTCCTGTATATACATTTAAATACCATAGGAAATACGTAGCTTTTCTATGTAACTGCATATATATAAAACTTGTTTTATTTCAAACTATGTTAACATCTCCCGTATTTTATGAATATCCTGGATGAGGATAGGATGTAGAGGACTTCACTGCTAGAGATACTGCACACGTGGGTGGGCAAACACCTGGAACGAAATCTTGACCCCCTGGCTGAAGACACCTTTGTCAGCAATTGCATTTCTGCTAATGTCAGTAAGGGACAGATTCTGCTCATCTCACTGCAAGCAAGCTAGCTCTCTGTTCTTAGTGATCCTGATCCCTGCAGAGGGGTTGGAATAGATGACTTTGAAAGGTCCCTTCCAACCCAAAACATTCTGTGATTCTGATCCCACCAATTTCAAACTGTATGTCCATGTTACTTTTTGCTTCTGGTCCAAGAACACATAGCACAGCATTATATTGAGAAGGAAAGGGAAACCAAGCAGCCACAACTCTGGGGCTTCACTGGGTGGATTAAAACCTTATCCAGACTTGGTACACCATGAATTCTAGTTAGCTCTGTAGTCCTGCATTATCATTACAGGCTTCAGGTTCTTGGGAGCCTATACCTAGCTGCTCTTAGCCCTTCCCACTGCTGAGAGAACCTAGGGAAGCAATAAAATAGGTTGGTAACAGCCAACACTAACAGCCTACACTAATAGCCTAACACTAGCCATGGAGGAAGAGTACCTGGAGATCCTCCCCTTACATCGTGGTCAGAAATGTGCATCTTCACAGTCAGAAAAATCACCAGATCAGATACAACAAAGCCAGGTGATAGAAACCATCTCAGAGGAGCGTACAGAATGAGGAGGGAGGAACACAGCATGCTCAGGAATTGGGGGACTGGTGAAAGAAGAGAGACGGATAAACACAAAAAGTCAGGGGAAGGTGAGAAAAGCACTGACAAGGGAAACGAGGAAGAGACCTGAGAACACACTGACCCAAACACCGCCCTCCTGGGCAAAAGTCTTCACCATGTAGCGCCACAGACAATGCTCCAGCTTGGGAGCCCAAGTTTCTGATTCAATGCTATAAGGGCTGCTACTAAATATGATTACATAATAGTAACACATGCAAGAAGATTTTTACTTCTATCTGTACAATTAGTTGATTCCAGCAAATCATTCACAGAGTTTTTCTTTTCTTTTCCACTAAAGCAGTGGTAGCACCTACATCTTAACATAAGGATTCGGGCGCCTTTTGATGTATTGCCATTTGACTGATGATAATTACAATTCTTCACACCAAAATTTCAGCCTTCTCCCCAACTCCAAGCTGTGCTTCCTGCTTTTCAACCAGGTCGCATCACAGGTTTTGATGCCATATGAAAACTTATACGGTATTCTCTATCAAACATTTCACCTTTTGCTATCATTTGCTTTCTTGCCTGCACAAACGCTCCAGTGTTATGCACCTTTAACAGTTTGGCAACTTCTCAAAAATCTTTTATTTAACTTCATCTCAGGAATCTTTGTTTCATGAAACCACTTACCTTGGTGTAGTAGGTCTTCCCCAATCAAGTGTAGCTTATTGCAGCTCCCAGGACTTGGTCAGGGCAGCTCTTATACCATTCCTTAAAATTCTACCTTTTGAAATAAGCCTATTACTCTGTCACTTTCTTTTATACCTGTGATGAGATGATACTTCTAAACTTCTCTATTTAAAGTACATAACATGCTCTCAAGTATGTGTTACTACATCTGTTGGCCTTATTGAACGGCTGAAAAGCATTTAAATTATTATTCACTTTTTTATTACTATTCAGTACATTTCTGTGGATGTTCTGGCCAATATTTTTTTTTTAGTAGTCATAATAATGTAGATTGTTACAACACCACCTGGTGTTGCTGGCAGCTGGTTTCTTAGGACAAATCTGGAGATACCTGGGGTTTCATTTAAAGCCCCAGTTCCTGGAGGCATGCAATTAGATAAGATTATTTTTTTCTTTTTTTTTTTCAGGGGGAGAGGGAGGTGTTTGTTTAAAAAATAAAATTTAAATAAATAAAAAGGATAAAAGCTTAGTCTTGTGAGGAAAAGCTTCTCAATGTGACCCCAGTGAATCCCCAAAGGATCAGAAACATCACGCAAATAAAAAGACCTCAGTGGTTTACTATTTTTCATTCAGATTTGACTGATCATTTCAGTGCATCCTTACACACAGAACATTTCCATAAAAATACACATGCATGCTTAGACATGCAGACACACAGACTTCACACACATTTTGATGGGCTATAAACCCAGTAAATTACTAAAGGTCATCAAAAGAATGTTTAAAATATATCTTGCTTGCACCTTCTCCATCACCCCAGCAGCAACTTTCAACTAGCGAAGTTTTCAAAGAGTAAAGAACACAAAGATGCTACTGTGAACATTCCTACTGATGCTTTACCAACTTCAGCAACTGATCCTAGAAAACTTATGGAACCATTGCCTACATGTTTTGATTTTGCTGACAGGCAGCTGCGTAAGAAGTGACACCATTAAAGAATGTCTCAAGATGCAGAAAAATCAATGATACACTACACTACAATTCCCAACATATCCTACAGCACCTGCAGCCCCAGCTCAGCATGAGGCATGTAATAGGCAGCAAGGTTTGCAGTGGCTTCATTACATTTAATGCAAATCACATACAGAAGAATCGCTGTTTTTTCATATACTCTTAGGACTTTGTTGTCTTAAAATACAACTCTATTTTCCCACATCCATAGCTTTTTAAGATTCTAATTTACTCCTTTAAAAAACTCTCTTGAGTAAACCTGATAGGCAAAGCTTTTCCAAAATCCTATAATACTGTTATCTAAGAATCAAGCAGCAGGATGCTGGAGGAGTTGTTTAAACAATACCTATTTCTTGTCTTGATGGAGCACCTCCTTTTACAACATGCTGAAACACAAGCAGCTTGATTAATCATAGTGGGCACCAAAGAATGTAGCATGATTTCTACACTATGGGAAGGCATTTGTGCCAGGTAGTAGAAGCATTCACCCTGAAGACAAATGGATAGTTTTCAATAACTGTCATTTTTCTCTGGACCTTCAAGAAAAGCATGAGAGCCTTCAGTTCTGAATTTTTCAGGTTGCTTAAGTTCCCCTATCAGGGAACAAAAAACCATCAAACCAAACCACCAGTTTTACCCCCCATGCCTGTCCAACTATACAAGCATTGTTTCTGGCCTGGTATGTATTGTCCTCATACCTACAGGCAGCCCCTAAGTATACAGCTCACAGGTTTGCCATGGATTATTTTCCCTTGGCTTTATTTGATAAGCTCCTCAGTCCTCTGCTCTCCCTCAAAGTCACTATTCGGCCAGAGTTTCATTCACCATGGTTTACACAGAGTAACTTTTCTGCAAATCACTCTTGATACTTATAAAGGACATGGCCAGTCAGTGCCGAGGTGAGATATCTACAAGTACAAATCAAAGGGGGATGCTGTGGACAAACATCACTAAAAAGACACTTCCCCAGCCTGCCTCTGTTAGCTCTATTTCCACAAGGGTCGCTTGATGTGCAATAGCAGAGAGAACACAAGATCCAAAATTCAGTGAAATGATGTACATCAAAGCATCATTCTGAGTACCTGTTTATACTTATGCCAGTATTTAACCAGAAATCAGTTTCACTCAGCGGTGGATGAAATATACTTTGTGCAGTATGATACTGCCCCCAGGAAGTCTGAAAAATAAATGCCACGTAGCCAACGTGGTTCAGATACAACATTCACACAGACTGTGGGGTTAAGAGTGAGGAAGAGGTTACTGGAAAGCCAGTCTCAGTTTGTAGAGCACCTGAAAAAATGTTGGTTTTTGAAGACAACCCCAAGGGCAAAGCTTGTGGGAAATCTTCTAAATGGTGTGAAAGAAACACAGCTTTAAGATCTTCTAGTTTAAACAAACATTTTTGTTTTGTCTTTAACTGGAGCTAATGAAGTGCCCCACTTAGTCTGAATCGCTAAAGGGTTATAACAACTAATACCAACATAGCCTTAGGTCAAGAAGCGTGAGCTCAGCAACTACCTTTTAGTATTCAAGAGCTGCTGCAAAACAAGCAGAGAAATCCATTGAAGCTGAAGAAACAGATCCACCTTCAACTCTGCTTTGAATTCGTCTGTGTTTGCTGAAGAAACAGGAGACAGTGGGAGCTACAATTTATCACAGCAAACATTCAAGTTATTTATGCAGCTGATGCTGAGATATGTAAACTATGCTTGAGATTATATGTGTGCATATTGTATATAATAATATATTACTATCATTAAGCAATCTAACAACTTTCTAAATAACTGATCTCTTTTTCCATAAGATGACCTGTATATTATTCTATTCTGTACAGGAGCAAAACAACTGAACAGACACCTATAGCAGAAAATTCTGAATACAAAAATAACACACAGTTTACATTCTGAAGACATTACTGTTATTCCAATATGAAACTGGGGAATATGACTGGACTTGCTTCTGTATTAAAGTAAGGAAGGCAAACTGCATCTGACCATGAGAAGATTGGTTGAGAAAGAACAATTCTACTTCTTTCTCCAGAGGAAGTTTATAGCAGTGATCTCTAGCTGATGAAGGACACTGCAAGACCAGCTTTGGTTGTACTCTAACACAAGGGCTCTGTCATTACAGACAAAATTAGTATGTTAAGTATTCATTTAAGATCTTTTTTTTTAATGCATATACACATTTATATCAAAGCCTGGTATAAAAAGCTGCTTTTAGAGCTTGCTGTGCAGGCAAGCAGTTGTGCTCACTCATTCAATCTGAAGGAATGGTATAAGCAGGGATCCTAAGGCAGCATTTCCACTGATCCCAGCTGCACATTGCTTGTTAGCAGAATTATGCTCCCAGAACAATCCCAGCAAGTTGGCTAGAGGTTTCCTCAACCCTCCAGTGTTTTGAAATTTTCTCCCTGTGAGAATTCCCAGTCTTTGCTTAGAATTAGCTACACTTTAATAAAGACCATTTCATTGGCTCAATTGAAACAAACATTATATATGCTTTACAAGGCTGTATCAAAGCAGACAAAAAACAGGTAGGACAGATCATTTCTAATACCAGGAATGCAAAAGTCAGTGTAACACGAGGAGAACTGCAATATGGTGAGGAAGAACTAGTTTAACTAAGCTCACTGTCTTCCCTAGGCAGCTACAACCTATGTGTATGGTTGAGAAAGCTTCATATAGATTGGTGGCTGCTGCAAGTAAAGTCCAATCTTTTATTTTTCCACTATTTAAGAGGAGCACTTTTCTTCAGCCAGCTAACTGCCATCAATAAACACAACCACACCAACCATGCCTCCTGAGCATGTTGGCCATAATCTCCTGGGAAAAATCAGGTGATTAACTTTTTTCAAGGTTTGTCTCAAAAACACCAGCGCTTTTTTTTTTTACATAAGAAAACCCCCCACCACATTATAATTACTAATTGTGCATGTGCACAAGTTCAGCAATGCACAGTTGATAAGGCAGAGCTAGAGCACCTCAGGCAAATATTTCGATTATGGCACGGACAAGGGCATGCAGGTAGCGGGTATTACTGCACAGAGATGGCACTGACAGAACGAACCACTGCAAAAGCCTAACTCTGGGCTGGCTGGGTTTGTGTCTGGGAAGTAGAAAAATGCCTAAACACAGTGTTTTTAGACTTCACCAATAGGCAGCACATAAAAAGCTAGAAATGCCTTTGATCTTGGCAAAATTAGGATATAGGACTGTATTTGGGTCAACCGCCCCTTCCTTTTGCACCCTTGTAGAAGAAAAAAAAAATATCTGAAAGAAAAGCAGCACAACAAAGCCAGCATTGGTCCTTTGAATAGAGACAATAGAGGGAAGCATCTCTAAAATAAAGATATTGTGATTAGGTTATACATTCATTTTTTAAAAAACCTGTATTAATTTTGATTTATATTTAAATAAAAATGATTAAATTTTATCTTCTAAGATGGAAATGTTGTGATAAATACTGGCCCGTGGCCAAACTAATCTCTAAAGCCTACAGCTTACAGCCCCTGTTGTCTTGTATGGATATTTGAATGGCAATGGGTTTTATCAGTATTTCTGAAGGCACTCATTTAATTATGTGGTTGTAAGAATTTTCAAAACCCCAAAGAATTAGCACTACCAATACATATTCATATTTCTCAAATTAATTCAACCTGAACATTCGAAAATATTAATTTAAAAAAACACACTCATTTATTTTTATTTCTGTAAACACTCAGAGCTCTTTTCTAGTCTCATTTATGCACTCATTTTATTTTTGTATAATTACAGAAAAACAATGTAGTGAGCTCTCTTTCTTTATGTTACATAATGCTGGCAATTGATCTATTTACAATAGGATGCGTTATCCAAGAAAATTAACAGGATAGCAAAGGAAGCTGGTATCCCACAAGAGAGGGCAAGTCTTGTTTACTTAACTCACGTGTGTTCACACGGGGAACCTGCTGGTCCCACTGGTGTAAACCTACTGACATTGGTGCTGCAGCTCCTGACTTCCAGTGCTGCAAGACCATACCCAGGCCAAGAAACTTCAGAGCCATTTAAACATCAAGGTTGATTTTTAAAGGGTTTAGTGACGTAAAAACATGGGACTCCTTCAGCCTGCTCACTCCTGATGAGATTTTCCAAGTAATGGTCATTTCTGTGCTAAATGCACGAATGAAGATGAGAAGGCAGAGCAGAATGTGACCATCACGGGTCTGTTCCTCATTGATTCAAGAATAGCTGCAGACTTCAGGTTTCAAATAAGTCCATGAAGGGAAGTGCTGCTTCAAAAAGCCAAACCCAATCCTACGCTATACAATGACCAAGAGCAGGACCACTGACTCCCAGACCACAGCCCATGTGGCCGCAGAGAAATGTCACCAATACATCACTTCCCAACACTTGTGCAGAACAAGAGCTGATAGCCTCACAAGACTGGGGACCACCACCTTAGACTTCATGGAATATACAGTTAATGTACAGGTTTGTCCTGTTTCATTGACTCACACTCAACTCTCTGCTTAGGATTGCAAAATACCCTCTTTGTTTCTTTGTTTCACTGAATGCTAAAAAAAAAAAAAAAAGATCTGCTATGCTCAGCCTACACAGATTTTGGGGGGCTATGTAGTTGATTTTTGGACAAAGAAAAAAAAATTTCTATGTAAAACACAGCTTTGCTGTGTTTTTGGAGGGCTCGGAGGTTATTTTATACATCAATAAAAAAGCTTTGTGAATTAAAAGTGTTATCACCAAAGAAATTGGAATGCTTTACTTAATGTTAAAATAAAAGTAGTCTAACTGAAAATTGGGAGGGTGTTGGGACGAGGGGGATCTCATATTTTGCCAAACTGTTTACTCTGTATAATTAATTTTGATTTCCCATGTTCTACACACAGCCTATAGCAATATGGAGATTATCAAAACAGAAGCCACAGCACCACTCTTCGCAGGCCCCTCTATGCAACAGCACAGTTTTATAAATTTATTTCAAAACAAATAAATATTTTTTAAAAATACAAACTTTTCTGCTTGAGCAATTATCACTCTGATATCACACTCCAGATATGCAGCATTGTGTCTTCTGACAACTGTTTGCCCAGTTTGACAGGGCACACGGGTACCTTAATTAGGACTCTTTCTTCTCTACAAGCTCACGTACAATTATTATGGCACCATTTGAACATATTTACTACACACAGGAAGGAAGATGACATTATCTCTATTCAGCTGTCACTTAAACTAAACAATCCGCCAGCATGTGTGGTTATTTCTAGGAAAAGCATTACCATTTCTATTAGCAAGCAGAAACAGCAAGAAGATTAAACATTTTGAGGAACACAGTATCTGCCCTATTCCTTTGGCATCTACCCTATTTCAAGTACAAGCGTATGTCAGATAACTGATTTTTTTAGGCTTCTTATAACCCACATACTTCTATCAGTTTAACATAAGTAATAACAAAACTAAATTCCCTATACTACCACTAAGGCTGCTCAGAAGACTTGCTCTGCTGCAGAAGCCATGACATAGGGGACTGAAATCTCTGAAGAAATGCCTCGTACATTGATTTATGCAGCTTTAGTGGTACCATTAACTGAAAATTGTTTTTTTTGTGAGCTTACAGAAAATCTGGTGGCTATCATTGTTCATGATTCAGTGAGAAGACTGGGTCTAAAAATTACTATTGCATTTGGATGGATATGGAAAAGATGGCTATCTGTCCTCATTTTGGGTTAATATTTCATATAACAATATCAAGATTCTATATCTAATTATATATTAGATTCCATCATTAACACAGCTGTCATTAAGTAACCTCCTTTGAAAGTCTTCCTGTTAAGGAAAGAAAAACAACCACCACATTTTTTTCCCCCAAGTACTAGCAAGGTATATTTTTTGAGGGGGGGATGATACATACATATATACACAGATATGTACATATATAAATATTTATATAGACATATATACACATATATATGTAAGAATAACCGGTCAGTAAGCATTTAAAATTGTATTTCAGACACTAATGCAAGCAGCTAATCCTATTTACATTCCTATTAGCCCTGGGTATCTTCTTCCCTAAGATTCACACATTTGTATGCTTGCATGAGTTGAACTGCTTTTTGCATGATATCAGTACTTTTGTAATTTAAATCTATAAAAGGCAATTTCTTTTAAATATACTTCCTAACAGTGGGTGAAAGAAGCACTAAACTTAT
Organism: Chloroceryle amazona; assembly: GCA_027560015.1. Classification (NCBI taxonomy): domain Eukaryota; kingdom Metazoa; phylum Chordata; class Aves; order Coraciiformes; family Cerylidae; genus Chloroceryle; species Chloroceryle amazona. Next base: position 31,914 of record JANHFX010000405.1, on the reverse strand, counting down.
TTGAGAGCTGTACACATCAGTAAACATGTGCACTGAACTCCAGGCAATGTGCTGTGAGAGAATTAATCTTATACCGTATTAGCTAAACAGAAAGATTCTGGGACTCAAAGTAACAAGCACGGAAAATGCCCAAACGTTTTCTTCCTGGTCCTACAAAACATGTATTTTTTAGGATTATGACTTTAAAAATCCAAGCCTTTTTTTTCAGTGAGTGGTTAATTTGCTATTTCCTTACCTTACTCCTTCCAAAATCTGTAACAAAGGTAGTACATAAACAGCATTAAAAAAAATTTACTGCTCTGTTAACTTTGACTACCACCTTCTCATCTATTACCTTAGCTTTGGGCAACATGACAGGAATCATATCTTTAAATGAAAGACTATCATCAGCTTGTACTTCCTACAAAATATAAAGGCCAGAGTTAAGGATGATCTTCTCAGTGAAATTATCTGGCATTAGAGGGATGTCTTTTTGTAAAGGACATGAAAAATCAAGGTATTTGTATGAGAAAGTCTTCAGTAGAACACTACTTGAGTTGTGCGACTTGAAATGGATTGTGTGCAGTAACTGATAAAAAAAAAATAGTCAAAAAGGCATTAAGTTGCTTTTGTATGAAACAACACAAAGCATGGAGGAAGAGACAGATTTTCAAAAATCCTTTCCAAAACGGCCAGTAAGATGAATTTTCATCTACTGTTTACATGTTCCCCAGAGGCTGACGAATCGCTACATTTCTGCCTGTGTTCTGTAGGTAAAGACCATCATCTGCCCCTGGTTTTCTCTTCTACACTCTCACACTCCTTCCTTTCATCTTCCCACATGCCAAGCTCTTCTGCCCACACACCCCTGTGCTCTATCCACCTTGCCATATTTCCACGAAGCCCCTGGCATGCTCTCTCCTTCCTTTGAATGTTGGAGACTCTCTTACGTGCCTTTTTCTGCCTCACCCTTCTTGCTTGTCAATGCCATTTGAGAACAATGCCTTTATAACTGCTATTGTGATTATTCATGCATTAAAAGATGTTAGGAACACACTGGAGACAACTAGTCTCAGATTCTTACTGCCCTTTCAAAAAAAAAATAAAAAAATCAACCATTTGCATAAGAAGGGAGGAGGTGGAAAGGATTTATTGCTCCCCCAGCTCTAAATTATGCCAGCATAACCTTAATCTCAAAACAAGCCAGTATAGATTTCCCGACAGAATATGATAATCTATCTGTTGCCACGTGTAGCTGCGTTTGCATGCTTCTGTTTCTACACACCTAAAAAATACATACATCAATCACATTGCCTAGAAGAGTACAGTTGACAAAGTTTTCATAAATGAGTAGTCTAAAAGTAGGTGTGAATTTCATATGTTGTCTCATCATAATCTTCAGTATAATGGGGATGCACACATACCGTCAGTCATTGCAAGGACCCAGCTAGCAGCTGCAAGTCTCAAACCCAGCGTTTAACCGCAGCAGCAGCACATTATTTCAAGTCCTTTTTTTGCCTTACCCCTAAAGAAATCAAGAGTATGAATCTGGAAAGAAATCCATACATTATGAAGGGCTCGTACATACTGCCTTTGAGGAATGATGCCTTGCATACAGTGCATCCAGACCCAGTTTGACATGACCTCCTTTCTACCCACCCTTTAGGAAACAGCTCCAAAGAGCTGTTCATTATTTTAGTCCTAACATTTTAGGCTTGAAAACTGGATGCAAATCTTATTTTTAATGATTCCCCAGTCAACCAATTGGATCAACCAGACTTGATCTTCGCTCTCTGAAATCAGCAGATTTTACAGTGTCTTTCTTGCCTGTCAGACCTTTTTTTGGGTTTTTCCCTCCTTCTTTTTTTGGGTGGAGAGGGAGAAATAGAGATCGGAAAGAAGTGAAAGAGGAGTGGTGAAGGGTGAACCAGCAAACAGACAGCAATGGAAAGGGACCATGTTGCTAGTTCTAAGTGTCTGGTTTTATTCCAGCCTGTTTCAAGTCCTGATATGGATACGAAGTCACCGGCAAACTAACACCCTCAACTTTATTTAAAAGAACTATAAATCTGAAATGAATGTATAAATAATATGCAACTGTCTAGACAGTATAGGTCACTTGCAAAGAGACTGGGTCAAGAAAAGATTGTCCATCAGTCAGACAACCATAACTGATTCTGATGCTAAATAATGGTTTAGATATTCAGTATTCTATATATGCGAAAGGCTTCACTGAGCATTGGATCTTCCCAACCAAAGTAGCCTTCTACTTATACATATCTTTATGCAGCTGTAAGAAAATGCACACGCTATTTAAACATTAAAATTAATGCTGAAAGAAAAATGTTATTTAGCAAGGGACTGGAACCAACTTATGTAATTGACTTTCGGAAAAGCAAAAATAACTATCATACTCTACCCTCAATAAACAACCTAATCTTATGATACCAATAGAATCTTTAAAAAGGAGCAAGAATTAAAACTTTAAGCCTGCAAAGAAACTTATTTCCACTTACAGAATCAGTTCACAGATACGTTCAGGGAATTGTGTGCCATATAACCCTACTTTGCACTCTCGCATTTCAGAGCGCACTAACTCAGGTATCACAAATGTAAGCACCCTGACTACATGTGCTTTTGGAATTATTCTATGCATTCTAATGCATTTTTTTGTTGTTATTTCGGCGAACTAAGTAGGTGGTCTGCAAGGTAACAATACTGCCATGATAATGTTTTCAGGTTATACAGTAAGCTTTGGCAGGACTGGGGATAACAGCCAAGAACCACACAAAATATGTCATTTATTGGCAACTTATAAAGCATATTTATATATTTGCTAAAAAGGAAAAAAAAATATGGGTAATAAATCTGGCACATGCACCAGCTGGCACAGCTGAAAAGCAGGTGTTAGGCCTTGGTTGTGTCTTGCAGCTATGAGTGCGAGTCCCCGTCACAGCCCAAATGCATTCCAGAATAAGAGACTGGGTCCCGTAATTCAGAGGATGCAGCAGATCGTTAACTCCTTCCAGAGGTGGTTTGATTTCAAGGGGGCTCCACATGAATGCACCACTGCATGCTTGGGCAACATGCTGCCAAACACATCTAAGAACACATCTGGGTACTCAGTAACAGATTTTCATCAAACCAAACTGCAGTATCAGTAGTACAATAGCTCATTATACTGGCTATATTACAACATGTCTTCTACATCCTGCTGGTGTTTGTTCTGAGTGGAAACACATAAGTTATCCTAATATTCAATTCTGAAACCAATTGTATTTTTCAACAGATATAATTTCAATTGCTATTAAAAAAAAGTTTTCAAGTATCTTGCTACCTTTACATCCACAAATGCTATGAAACATTTCTGCACAGAAGCTGCAAATTTGTGGTTTGATGTTCGGTTATGCAGACCTACCCTAGCTCAACTTGGATACAAGACATCAGCCCTACACGCAAACAGAAAGAACGAACAGAAATCATGAAAGCTAAACACAAAGCTTGATCCTGCCAATCCTGGAGCTACAGGTAAAGAAGGTTGCACTGAAGAGGCACTACATTTGGCAGCGATGACAATTTAGCTTCAAACTGCACAGGCGAGTCTCTTGCAACTTATACCAAGCAAAGGCAACTTGACTTCCAAAAGTCACATGTACAAAGCCAGGTCAGGAATCCCCTTGCGCACACACACACCCTGCACACTGACACCTTGCAAAGAGTGCAAAAACCTGACCTGCAAAGCTGAAATGAATTTCCCATGTATAAGGATTCATATGCTGGCAGAAAGTACAAAGACAAGACATGCCCAAGTTTCTTCCAGGGCTTCACTGCAAAACCTTTGCCCATTTCTATCAGTGGAGTACCATTAGCCCTTTTTCTCTCAACCAGACTCCTGTACTTTTACTCTAAGCCAGAAAATGCTTAGAAGTCAATATTACATGAAAGATTTGAAAAATGAAAGACTTGTTTTTAATCATGGCTAACAAAACGATGAGCACATAGAAGTTATTTAAACTGCACGGGCTAATCCCGTTCTTAATTAAAAGGACTTCTTTCCAGTTGAGAAAAAAATAAAGTCAAGATATACACAGTTAAATCAGAATGTTATATTTTGGGAAGTTTTTCTTACAGGTTTTGGAAGGAAGAGATTTTAAGAGATCCTATTAGCTGATACCATTCTTTGTTTCTCCACTAGAAGCCTACAGGCAGGAATTTAAGGCTTGGATACAAATAGATTATGCCAAAATAGCTGTTTCTGAATAACTTCACGTGTGGACACTTTTATTCTGGAATAAGAATACAGTTTTTCAGAAATACCTAGCCCTGCTTTAAATTCAGACCCTGCATTAATCCAAATTAGCTTTCAAACACAGCCATCCCTTAGGCTATTAGAAGGCTGATTGTGCCTGGTATTACAAACTCGTGTAAGAGCCCTCACCAGCCATTCTGCCTCTAATCAAATTTATTCTGAGCTGCACTGTGGGGAAAGCAAACTTGGGGTTATGCTGTAGATGATTTAGAGTCTTTGAATCCATTTTTTCTTGCACCTTTTTTATAATGATCTCTGTCAGCTGTTCCAAGTGTCTCTGTCACTACCATCAGGCACCCCTGCTTCATCCGTTTGATTTCATAAACCAAAGCTCAAAGATGCACTGCTGGATTGGAATTAAACATATTTATTTTGAGTCTGTAAAACACAGCTCTATACATTTAGAGAATATTTGGGGGCAGTAGAAAGTCCACAGTGCTCCAGTGCAAATGGGAAGGCTTTTCATTTTGAATGTGTCACTATCATTGTACTGCTGAAGTACTGTCCAGTCAGGCACAAAGACGTGGGTTTGTTGTTTGTTTTTAAAGTCAAGTCGAAAAAAAATAATGGAGTTAGACTTCTTTGGAAAACATCCCTTGTTTAAAAGTGTGTTATTTTCTTCCAGATGCCACAGCTACTTGATAAACAGAGTTTAGTAAGTAGCTCTAAAGGCTCATCTACACTTAAAAATTAATTCAGATCAGGACAGAAATATGAATTCAAGTACAATGTTTTTATAAAGTTGTTCTTTGGGTGCTTTTTCATAAATGGATATTTCTTAATGAAAAGTACCTTGAACTACATATGCAGCATGCAAAGCAAGGAAGCAGATAATTTTAACACATTTTTTGCTAACAGACAACCACTGGAACCCAAGATCCACTTGAAGGGGGCGGGGGGACCGAGAGAAAAAAGAATCCATGTTACTCAGTGTAACATTAAATAAATTTCAACTACAGTCCCTCCCTCTACATTCCACACTCATCACTGCATCAGTATAATCCTAGCTCATCACTGACAGCAACCTTGAAGTATGCTTATTTCTTGAAAACAAACAATAAAAAGCAGAAGAAAATGTAACAGCCGTATAACCATCTGGGAAAGCAAAATGCTGAAATCTGTTATGGGGCTCTGTGTGTGTAATAAAAAAGGAGGGAGATTTTAGGGCTACAGGGCACAGCTTGTGCTGGAATTAAAAAGCCAGCTGACAAAAAAAAAGATCATGCTGGAAAAAAAAAACCAACAACATTATCAGAGTGTCCCCACACAAGTGAAGGAGAATACAATCAGAAATAAGGGTACATTTTTGTGCAGTCTTTCATCAAAGAGAGCTTTGCCCTTTAACATCAACTGTTCAAATTACAGAAATGTACCAAAACATTCAAGAGGTGCGCAACTTCAGGAGAAAGACCAGGGCTCTGGACTCAGTAATGTACAGAAAATTCCTTGCAAAATAAAAGCAAGGTGCCTTCTCTTCTGGATTTTGTACCTATTTCATACCTCTGTAACTGCCTATGCACCTTCTATGCATGCAGCACTGGCCCAAGCAGATGTGACTACTGTGGTGGCATCAGCCCTTCTACTGAAGGGAAACCTGTGCAGGCTGTTACTTCCAGTAGAGCTGTTTCCAGGTACCTCCTGACCACAGGACCCAAAACTCACTCTATTCCATGTGTATTAGAAGCATGCTGGACACTTGCACAGAAAGCAAAGCTCTAGTGGCACTGAATCACATATTTTCATATATTCCTTACTCACAAACAACCTACACTAGAACAACAGCATTGCAATAGGTTTCTAGCAGAGATTAACAGCAAATATTATCATGTTATGAACAACTGGAGAACTATTCACTTCATAGTTTGGCTTCAGTTTACCATCGGCTTAGAGCTGACTGCTGTTGGAGCACCGATGCCACTCAGAGCAAGAGGACAGGAATGGGTAACTGGGGGTGGAAGACCACGGAATACTTTGGCTTCAACTGTTGTGAAACCAGATGCTGTGGTTGCATCACAGCAGCTTCTGCCTCCAGATCCTCCCATTTCATATGTGGTTTTGTGCATCTCTACATTTCCTCACACGAGGCACTGCAAGTGTGCTGTATTTGTACAGAGAGAGCCACACACACTGCTGAAAACTCCACTCCCTTCAGAATGTCAGGGCATCTGTGTGCACATTTGTATCTGTTCTCTCACTGTTCAGAAGGGGACAGTTATCCCAAGGGAACCAGGGGATGGAGTTTATGACACTGCTACTCTCTACTTGCCTCTCAAATTACCTTTTAGCAACCAGGCTAGTTAACTGCTTGCTGCTTTAGCATCAAAATTGGGCAAAAGAGCTCTTTTTGAAATAAAAAAATTATTGCCCTTTTAAAGTAAATCTTAAAACAATACTTGCAGTGACTGTAAATACGCAATTAATTTATTTCTTCCTAGTTAATTCAGTTGCCTCTGGCAACACTGGCTGGTTAGCTTGGGCTTGGTAGCTATTTTTCCCCCCAGATTTATTTACATTTGATGTACCCGGGGACCAGTCTACTGTTATGATCCAGAATTGAAGTTTTCTTAAGAGTTATGTTTATCTATCAAGGAGTAGTAAAGCAACATTAAAAAAATATTCAGAAAGTCTTCAAGGCTTTCTTAATATTACATTTTTCTTTCTAATTCAGGAAGAAAAACTTTCTATATATTTTCTCTCTCCTAAATCCTAATATTGGGGTGCATTCTATAATCTTTCTGGATGGGGTTGATGGTTTTAGTTAAAAAAAAAAACAAAAGGATAACAATCTGTTAGAAATTCAGTGATGGAGAAAGAGGCACCAGCTTACCTGCAGGTGAAACATAAAGGCAGTGTCATCAGCTGACCTTAGAACAAGAGAAAGATTTGTAAATGACAGAGAGCCACGTAACCAGAGGTATGAGAGGAAATTCTCTGGCAAGACAGCTTTGAGTTTAATGGTATGTGGAGCATCATGTTGTGCGGTCATTTAGACCATGATCTCAAAAGACTAAGCAAGACTGTTTTATGCAGTATGCCATTGAAAGTCAATGCATGAGATGTAAAATTAAACATGAGTAATCCTTTGCAGAACTGGGGCCATATTTAGTTAACCTTTCACAGAAAAAAAAAATCTTAATATTATTTTCTAAGATTCTATTAAGTTCTGCTGTATTTTAATAGGAATGAGGATTTAGTTTCGTTTTTGACACTCAATATTTACATGGTTGAAAGGAAAACAAAGTATTAATCCCATCTAATCTTTTTAGCATCAAAATCCCAAACAACACACGTGAGAAATGCTGAGGAACAGATAAGCAAGAGGGAAGGTCTTTTATATACAGCCTTGCATATAGTCAAATCCATTTTACAAGTCTATCCTTAATGAGAGCTTTAGAGATTAGAAAAAAAATATTTCTTGCATGTAGAACACTTTGAAGAACAAGTTGCCTTCAAATTTCTGTCACTGACGACAAGTCAAGGATAACATTAGGAAATCATGACCATAGAGATGCCAGAAAAATTAGTCAGAATGTATCACACTGCCAGATCAATCTGCTTACCCAAACCAAAAGTGTGGTCTGGACAGTGGAGAACAGGAAAAACACAGATCACATTTTTAGGATGGAAATACCGCAAAAAGAAGGTGGTTTTAATTTTTTTAAGTTAGAAGCTTCTGATTTCTGGCTTAAAAAAAAAAAAAGGAGGAAGCAAAAGAAAGAAAATGCAAGTCCAGTAATAAATCCCAAAGGATGTCCTCCAAGGACTATACTGAGACTGAGTTGTCTTCACACCACCCATGGGGCAGTTCATCATATGCACGCTTCAGATTTTCAGTGTCTGAGTGGGCACCTCTACAGCACCTCTGCTTTGGCCACTGAAATACTGCCCTGAAGCACAGCTTCCAAGGACAACATTGCATTGTTGCTATATACTAAGAAAATTAAGTCCTATCAGGATGCAGACTCCATTTTCTCTTCACCACTGAAAGTGAAGTCATTATTTATCAAGCCATCAAACTCTAGCTAACATACCTCTAAAGCTAGAGGTAATTTATTTTTCAATTTTTTTTGAGCTACAACAATATTAAAAAAAGAAAAAAGAAGCAACTTAAAGATAATGGCAGGAGTATTACAGCTATCTGTAGAAACCTTTAACATATGAACATAAGCTGGAAGAGTCCAAGGAGGTCTTGAGAGAAAAAACTAATGGTGTACAGGTGAAGGGAGGCTTTATGAAATATAAACATCCTTTTCCAGTTTAGCCATCAATTGTGCTATGTCAGTTCAGTAAACAATGCTCAGGGTGAAAAGGTGTCTAGGAAGAATATTGTGCATTTAATATTTTTCATAATATGGTACAAGAAGTTTTGCCAAGATGCCCTCAGAAAGCTGTGGTGAGTGATATCAGCCAAGGGGAAGGAATAGCTGAAAAAAAAAAACACAAAACCCAAAACAAACAAACAAACAAAAACAAGCCAAACCAAAAAAAAAACAAACAAACCAAACCAACACACGGGAAATATTAATTAAGCTAGTTTAGGCAACAGAAAGGAAATATCCTGAACCCTCACACAAGGCTCCCATAACTGACCAAGACAACAAGGGTATTCTGTTCAGAACAGCCAAAGCGGTCCTGGGTCTCAGCCTGACCCTGTTCCCACCAGCAATTCCACTGCTGCAAACAAAGGCTTTTGGGGCAAGAGAAGACCAAATTCATTCCCACCTTTGACTTTCTCTAGGCAAAGCAGGTAAAGCATGTTTGGCCTCAGGTCTCCATTCTTACATGAGGAATTATGTACGTTTTTAAGTCAGGCATCTCAACAAAGTGGTGGTAACATGGATAGCTGTCTTTGTCCCTGCTACTGCGCTCCTTGTCATACACTCCTCTTGAAAAAGTTATTCAGCAGCTTTCTGACAGTGGGTTCTGAAAAGAAATGTGTGATCTAAAGCAAACTGAACGGGGTGCTGTTCTTGTCAGAAGGGGATCAAATCCCACATCAGTCAGAGCACAGCAAACTATCTTCCACCCTGTCAGCTACAATTTGCCTCTTTCCTTCCAGGCAACTGTCCTCAAAAAATAAACATCACTATACAAAGCACGATTCGAGCCACAGCACAAAGTTGGATTTAGCTTATTCCCAAGTCACCTGTCCCAGATTCACTGGACTAGACCACTGGATGCTGGATAATATGGTGGAAGAGAACATTCACATGGCACGCACACTACCTCCTGGAATAATTATCTTTTTTCACTGACACAATGAGTTAGACACTGTTTCATTAAATTTCCTTCTAAATGGATTCATTTTGCAAATTCATTTTCTCCAAGTCATCTATACATGGCTATTTGTATGTGTTTCAGAAATACACATGCATAGAATGGCCCTGTAGATTATATGGCATTGGTTTTGTACAGACTTCCCTCCTTTGATTGAAAGAAGCAAGGGGAGAAGTCATGAGAGCTACTGAAAACTCCCAGCCAGAAGGAACCAGAGCTGACAAAGACACTAAGAAATGTTTAGGGCTGCCAGACCTTCCACTCTTAGGATAAGAGAACATTATTCACAAGTCATGCCTTGGATGATTGAGTGGAATTGCTTGTTACTTTTATGACAACACAGTAAGTGTGCACAGCCAGTTGTGGTTGTGAGGTGTGACAGTTTTCCTGTTTTATTCAATGGCTTCTGTCCAGGGAGTGAGGTGAGGAGCCTTGCAGACTCTGACCCTTCCTTGTCACAAGGTGTCCCACCACAGTACAGCTAATGCTAGTACAAATGCTTGAGGACAGAGGAGCATGTGCAGTCCCAGCTTGCCATCTTCAGAACAGTTCTCACATGTTTACAAGCACAGTTAAAGCAGGTACACAACTTAAGCAGAAAATCCAAGTGGAACTTGATTTTAATTCTGTAGTACTCATCTGAGCATCCTATACTGCTTCTGGTTTGTTCTCATTTTCTCTCATGACACCACAGCTCTGATCGATGCTACAGAAATATCATGGAAACGTCGCCAGTATGGTCAGTTGTCAAAATAACAACCCAGACTGTAGACTACCAACCTGCTTCTGTGTCTTAGCTGAAGTAGGAAGCTCCAGTTCCTATAACATTCAAATGCTCACAGAACTGCAAAGCTCAGGCACTGCTGTATTGACAATCAGAAGATGCTACACCCACTGGCATCCATTAGATATGGTCCTTCCAGAAGTCATGTGGTTACCTCAGAGATAGTCACTTTATGAAATTGATGTTAAAACAAAAAAAATCCCTTCTGGGAGAAGCTCTGAACAACTTCAGAAGTTTATGACAGAGGAACTGTGTTATTTGCCTTGATTCAGAACACATGTAATTAACACACTAGCACGTCTCAAACAACACACATCATTGAAATGGTCCTTCTTCCGAGCGAAGTCATCAGCCTGAGTTTTCTGTCTGTCATTTTACATGCAGACATACATAACTCGCTAGACAGAGCCTAGTCGTCAATATCATTGTAAGAAGACCAATAGGCATATATTATCTGAGCAATTAACAGATCAGGGAGAACATGGATCCCTTTGCCCTCTCCAAAAAACAAGCCTTTTCAGTCCATTTCATATGGCCACGTTACTGTTTTTATGAGTACAGGAGAATTCTGGCACACTCAGTTCTATTAAACGTATATAAATCCCTACTCAGAAAACACATATAAACACAGTGCCAACGCCCAGAAAGCTTCTGTCCAGTGACAGGCCTGCAATTCATTGCCCTATTCCATGCATCACTGTTACAATTCGAATAGGAATAAGTCTTAATGCAACACAAATACGTGCATATTAGATGTTGGAATGCTGAACTGCTTCTTAGTAGGATCTCAGCTGTGCTCAGGAAGCCAGAACTTTGCCCATTCTCCATAAATAAATGCGAATGAATTGGAGAAGACACCTGCCTCCTTCCACCTGCCCATTTAACTGGAAAGGTTCGCAAAGCTGGCAATTGGTCCCTACGGTTCAAATTATTACCAAAAACATCAATAAGACAATAAGAAGTTTACTCAGAGTGACCACCCTAACTACTCGTTTGCTTTGTCATTTTCAAATCCCTTCTTAAACAACTCAATATTTCTTCCATTATTCTCACGTGGCAATGGTACTACACTGAATGGGACCAAACAGCTATTTTTATCAGCTTTACACTGTTAGAGCAAGCCAATTTCTCAAAGGTATTGCAAGAAATATTCTCTGCCCAGATATCGAATATACTCAACTATCTGTCTGCGAGCAAAGATAGTAAGGTATCTGAGTAGGTCAGCTATTTTCCTCTTCCCTGCTACATTAAAAAAACAACCCACAACACAATAAATGCTAAAGCTGAGTGCAAGGACTGAGTTCAAAAGTGAAATGTTCCCAAAATCCAGTAGGTATCTGGAACAGCAGGTTTCATTTAAAGTGGATATCACTTTACTGGTTTTAACAAACTTCAAAGTAAGTATCCTAATGCTACTCATTTTGTGTGTCTGTTTTACATCAGTCACAATTCTGTATCACGGTTTCACTTCTGCCTGATAGTTATCATAAATTTTTGTAACTGGAAAGCACACTTAGTGTATGGATTAAATTAAGTATGGTTTTACAAAGCATCACGATAGCAGACATTTATGTTATTAACTCACTTTTTTACACATCTGCTGATATGTTTTTAGAGCATGTTAAAATATGGTATGGTAATCCATACCACATACATCAGCAAGATAAATACATTTAACTGAAAGAGAGAATCAGAAATCAGTTTTATGAGGCTCAGTTTCAAGTCACTGAAACAAGGGAAAATTCTGCAAATAAAACTATTAATTTTTAATTCATTATACCACTTTAATTCAATGGAAGATGGATAATTTTTTTAATAAAACCAAGTATCAGTGCTGATAGTGAAAACTTATACAAGGCAGAAAGTTAGTCTCTTAGGAATGCAGCCTGGGAGCGATACCTCGGATACTGACAAAGACACTCCCCCACATGGAAATTTAATACTATTCGCCTGCAAGGGAAGCATCCTGGATGACTGAGTAACCCTGGTCTTTCTCACTTTGAGGAGCAAGACCATGTGTAACACCAGCATCTACAAGGCAGTTTAGGGGTGTGGAGCACACACCTGCCAGGCAATTCCCACAGGCACTGTGCACCAACGTTTCTTTGCTCCTTTAGAATAATTCAATCCCAAAATAAATGTTGTGGGTCTAATTTTCTATAAAGAAAAGTAAAGCAACACATGAAGATGATCTTGGAGTAGATCTGCCCTCATTCTGAATTATAACTCATTATTATGCTACTAAGTCCTCTCAATCCTCTTCTAATGCCACTGGGTTCCCACGATGTCTTTAACGTTTTGGGATAGAGAACAACCAGAGCAAAAAGTGCAAACAGGATTTAAATAGCTATCATCAGAGATTAAAGTTAGCACATCTGGCCCATGATGCACTTCGAGTTCAGATACAGCCCTGAAGGAATGATAACAGCATAGCGAGCAATGGGGATAAGGCACGTCTTATGCTTTTCTAAAGGGAGAGAAAACTGTCCCATTTCTTCAGTCACACTTCTTCTGGTGCCATCATCCCTCATTCTGCACACTTCCAGTGGCAGGGGAGAGCAGCAGAGGTACATTTTGCTCCATTTCCTATGCCTTTGGTTCAGTCTGGATAGGATATTGATAGATGTCATTCAAAAATTTCCCTTATTCCATTCTGAAACAGTTTTTCCAAGACTAAGGATTACATCACTCTAAGCAGTTCCTCTCAAAATGTTTTTAACCTGGAGACTTTCCAACCATGTCCCAAAATGTATGAAAAAGAAAGGCTGAACTCCACTAGAAGGAAAAATTTTAGCAGAAGCATGCATATTTGAGCTGCAGGACTGAAACCCATTGTATTCCCCTCTCCTCTTCCCTCTCTCTACACAGGTCTTGTCCCTAGAAGCAGAGAGAGGGGTTTCAAAAAGGCTGAGTCTCCTGTCCGAATGCATACATTGTGTCATGGCATCACATATGTTTGTCTGCCTCTATCATAGTACTATGCCTCTAAGGACTTATGTGGAGGGACCTAAGGAACAGCAGACCATACCGAAGCTGGAGTATTTAATGCTAGCTCTGCCACCAGCCAGTCGTCTTCCCTCCTTCATGTCCAAATTGGGGGCGTGAAAAGACAGAGGTCCCAAGTGCTGCCAAGTCTCCTTTGCAGTACAGGAGAAACAAGGGACTTTCCCTTGATAGCTATTGCTGCTGTTTGCCTCCATCCAACGCCCTTTAACTAAAGCTGCTGCACAACAACAGGAACACAGCCGTGGTGCCAACACACAGAACATGAAACAGCAGGAATGGTAGTTATCTTCCCCACTCCAGGTATACGCAAATATGGTATTTCAAACTGTCAGACATCGATGGTTAGGCACATCCAGAAGTCACAGCAGCCCCCATCCAGATGGAATTATGATTTATCGTAATTTTGAGATTATACAGCAGTTTAGTCATTTTGGAGTACAAACAACTACTTTAATAAGCTTACAGATAAGTTATTAGCATGGTGAAGAACTCCTTTGAAACAGTAATTTAATTACTCCCTCCCTTGAAAAATCTACAACATCTAGCACACATAAAAGAAGGCATCTCACGTACCAACTTGTCCAACAGTTAGAAAGACGTAGGGAGACATGAAACGAGGATGCTGAAATATGTATAACCACAGAGTTCCACAATAATAGGAGTCAAAATGATAAGATATTAAGGATATTTGCAGTCTTTAAATACTGCTAGAGGCCACATGAAAAACAAAAATGCTTTTGGGCTGTCTGTATCAGTACTTTGACTCCTGTTTAGACTACCTATTTTGCAGGGGCAGAATCATCTCCCTTAGATGCATGCTGCTTCACATACCAGGCCCCTAACCCATAACTAATGCTCACAGATGAGCTGCTGCACTATCTATAGCTATTGATACCTATCCATACAAATAGAACAACACTAATAACAAAGAGAAATCAGTTGCAGGTTGTACCCCATTTTCATAGGTCACACCTACACCATCATATGTCTTCAACAGACATTTCCCAAGTCAATTTAAAACACCTAGATGAAGTGCCATGAGGTATGTGACTGCAGCAGTACAGGGCTCACCACACCCTGACCACCCAGTTTTACAGCCTGTTCAGATACAGCATCAGCAGAAGTCAGCATTGGTTATATCCACGGCATGTGTCAGGCCAGCAGCTACACACCCCCTTTTTCAGCTACCCTGTGAGCTTTTGTTTCTGCAGCCTGTTCTTAGGAATGAGTTTTTTCATTTCCACCCTCAGCCGCAGACACATGACACAGAGAGGGACACAGAGATACCATAAGATAGAAGACAGAAAATTTGCATGACTGATATAAAGCATAAGTTCAATTCAAAAAGCAAAGACAATGCTTTCAAAACCAGAAATTCATCTACTTCTACAGTCCCATTCAAGCAAAAATTTCTACTGCTACACAAGTAGTGAACGTGTTTTTTTCCATGTTAGAGAATGATATCCAGCCACTTTTAAAATCTAACACCAGTGTCAACTTACTCATTTTGCAGGCTGGTTTAGGAAGAAAGCAATTGTCACCATCAGCATTTGAATTCATTGTAATAGACGCTTGTAAGATGTGCATTCTCCCCCCCAAAACGGCTGAATTTCTCAGCTACATCATGGCTGAAACTGACAGAAAAACTGTACAGGCAACCCTGTTACCTAAAAACACAATATACCCAAATGAGCCCCACCTGCAAAGGTTGTCCCTCTGTGCTAAACAGACAACGTAACAATTTCCTGGCTCAGACACTCTTTCTGGTGCCCATATGTTCTGTACAAACCACACACACGGAGATGTGCTGTTTGGAGACGCTTGCGTGTGCAATTCATGACATACACGCTGTACCCCTAACGGTTGACGTGGATTAAGTGCATAAGTGCTCAACAAAGAAAAATACTGCTTTGTGCCCAAAATGGGGGAGACACACACTTTGAAATCAAATATGTTCCTCTGAAAGATAAAAGCATGTTACAGCAAATGCCCACTCCTATTAACTAGGAATGCTGTAATTTATGTTTTCATTTGGGTAATTTATGTGCAAATCCATATTTTCTTTTAAAAATAGGCAGCACCATCATCATTTATCACTAGGTCTTGAATAAAACTACTGATTATTTGGACCACAACATCCTGACCATCAGTATATAGGAAGAAGAAAAGTAGTGCTAGACAAGAAATTTAGCAGCCCCCAACTACAAAATGCACCCTCACTTTAAGCTCCTCAGCCACAGACCCCATAGGATACACAACTCTTGGTTTCCCCATGAAAAAAATCTCTGGGGAAGAACTACTACTAGGTTTTAATAAAAAAAAAACAAAACACCACAGAAAAACAAAACAAATAAGGGGAAATGATGCAACTGGGAGAGAGTTCACATCTTTGGCAACTGTCTGGAATAATTTTCCATTGGTTTTTGTTGTCTTATAGTGTACAAACTTTCTTTTTCTTACTGTCCATGCATCCAACAGTCACTAGAAGCCATGAGGGACTTTAGGTGACCAGCATGAAGCAATGCAAACTGCTACATCTTTAGGGATGACCCTTGAATTCAGTCTCCGTTTTGATCAATGCACCAATAAATGCTAATTCTTACACTGACCACTGTGACAAGTGCTCTCTAACTGTACATGGACTCCAGCAAAACCCCACATTCAGCATGTTAGGAACTTCATCAGATATTCCTGTAGCTTTCTTTAATTGGCCATCACTGGCTGGACCCCATTAAACTTTCATTCAGCTATCACTAGGTACTAGGGAAAGCAACAAACTTCCAGGGACGTGCTTGAACAAGGTAATTGCCCAGAACCCAATAACGTCAACATTGGAGATATTCTTGCCAGTTCTTTCAGAAGCCCTATAAACTGAAATAACTCTTCAGGTAAGATCAGCAGACTCCCACATGATGCTAACCTTAAAGAACAGCATCTTGGAACGTGAGTTAATCACGTCACTCCCTCCTCCCACCTATAGGCAAGCCAATACCACAAGATACAGGGAACTGGTCGATAACAGCAAAGTTACTTCTTGCCCTAAACACACATAAAATTACAGAGAAAAGAAAGGAAGGCTATTCAAAGGGAGCTGTAACATTTTTTTTTTATTATATTTTTATATTTCAAGTTAATGGTGGTGAAATGGAGAGCGTATGCAATTCATTGGGACATAGGGCCTCCATCTCTCCCCAAGATAAGAGCTCCATTGAGCAGTATTGTGTACAATTACGTACTTGAAACACAACTTCAAGTAAATTCTTGACAAATGTTTTGTCAACATTTCTGAACAATATTTGAAATTAACCTTCTGTGGAAAGGACACATAAACAAGCAAACCTGGTAGGATGAGAAATTAATCTTAACATTTAAAAAGAACTAAATGAGGCAAGGAATTCTGGGTTTGTGTGAAAAACTAAACATTAAAAAAAATATTCTACTTTTCAGGTGATTTTTACTAGGGATTTTTTGCAAATCTGCAGTTTCCAAAAGCCTGTAAACATTGACTTACAGGATACAGTAAAGAGAAAGACTGGATTCATTGGTGGAAGCTGAGCATTTGATACACATTTTAGGTTTTGGTTTTGTTTTTTTTTAAGCTCAGGCAGGATAGTTCACTGACTGTGTAATGGTTCCTCCCAAGATAATTTGCTGTGATGCTAAAAACGGGCCTAGAATATCAGAGGCAAGATTTTATTTTATGATAAAACTAAAAAGCGTATAAATTACGGTTGGCAAAATAACCAAGGATAACACTAATTTATGTAAATATGTACTGTACAATACAAATAAATATTCATTTTTGAGGAGCATATAATAAGATTAAAAATCCCACTGATTAAAGCAAATAGCCTTTTTAATACATTTTGGGTTAGACTGAGAACGTTTCCAACATGAAATAGCATTTTGCTAAATTCAAAATATAAATAAAAGAAAATTAAAGAATTAATTAGAAATAACAAGCTGTATTTCTGATCACAGCCAAGAATACAAATCAGATAACATAAAAAGGAATTTTGTATCAAGTATTGTCTATCACCCACCTCATCTGCCCATATGATCACACCTTCTGGGATGCTGCTGCTGCTGTCATCTTTTCATCTGCATGCTGAGCTTCTTCTGTTCCTCCATGAACCGACAGATCCGAAGAACCACGGTCTACCACTTCACCAACACACTCCTCATCTTCTGGAAAGTCAACACTGACTGAAGTCTCAATGTCTTCTACAAAGGCTGACAGGGACTCTTTGTTAGCACCGTGAGCTCTGTCAGAGGTTACCTGAGCCTTGTCAAAGGTCTGGTGTCTCAGGATGACAAACTTTGTTCCCTGTTGAACAAAGACAAGACAAGATATAAAGGGCCTTTCAATAGGACACTGACTTCTTTAGCTTTGCCATGAACTGTATTTGATACATAAGGGATCCTAAACATGTATGATGCCAGAGACTATAACATTTCAAAGCTTGTACAGTAACTTTCTCAGGGAAAGGATTCTGCAAAGCAAAAATATTACAGCAACGTTCATCTATTTCCACAGAGAAATCCTTCACACACACCACGAGAAGGAACCTGCACACATTCTGTATCAAATAAATGAGCAAGTCTCAGCAAGAGGAAGAATTTTTTGAACACGCTCACTATTACCACAAGACTCAGACTACACTCCCAGGTCAGAGCATCGCAGGGCTCCCCCCAAGACACCTGGTGCAGGCGTCTGCTCACAGCAGCAGGCTGAGCTATACAGCTCCATAATCCACTGGGGAAATGAGTTCAGCTGTCGAGGAGGGATGTCAGAGTGGTTTTGGCTCTACAATTAAACTCATCTTATTAGCATTGTGTTTATATACAAAATATAACACATTACACATCCAAGTATTCAAGCTCAGGGCAGGGTTATTAAACTTCTTGCTTTCCCACATACTTGATGCTCCATCTCCCACTAAATTCCAGGATTCATCACTGGGAGGATTCCCATCCAGAGCATGCAGCGTAGATCTCTTCCTCAGCCTGCAAACAGTTATTGCTGGACATATGAGAAAGTACAGCCCTTTTTAACAAATTCAATCCACAGATATATGCTATGCAACTCTGCTATCCAACATTTGATTATAAAGAAAATTTCATTACAATTATTCTTCTAATTGTTTCTACTTCTGGCCTTTGAATAAGATAACGACATTACTTTTTTTTTCCTAAAAAAAAATTGGCAGAGTATGACTTTCCAAATGACACAGGACATAATTTACTACAAAAGGGAAATGTTCTGTGACTAAAATGACATAATGTTGATTTCCATGCAAAGCATGGTCTCAAGGACTTACAGAAAAGACAAGAATAAGTCTAGAGTTTCACTTAATAAATCTGTGTGGCAGATTTACACTGGTCAGTTCTGTACCCCAGTAAAGCCACAACGATCACTGTTCATTCAGACACCAAAACTGAAATCTGCATTTAGGAAAAGTTTGGATCTTTGGGAACAGCAAAGTAACCTCAAATACACACAGAACTCATCCTAAGGAAGCCTCACCACAGTATAATGAGCGAGGTTCCCTTTCGTAGCAGTACATTAGCAAAGTACCTATGTTCATTCCTTTATATGTCCTGCCCAGCATCTAGGTTACTGGTCAGAAACTGTTGATTTGCATGTTGATTAAAAGCTAAAGAGCAGATACCATTGCTCTACTACATATTTTCATTGTGCAATGTGCCGTTACGTCACATCTTGACCAACAGAATCAGTATAAACTCAGATTAGATCCATCCAATTTCCAGCAACACACAAGTTGCAGGACCAGCTCAACTTCTCAAAACCAGGTCCAGTTCAGTTCCTGACATCCACCTACACAGATACTGGAAAACAATGTCTCCATGGGCCATAAAGTGCAAAAGTAGTGTTGTGGCTGTGATAGAGTAAGGCTATGAGTAAATAAAACCTTACAGGAAGAAGTATTGTCTTTTACTAATTAACTGACATAGCAAGTTCTGAACTGGCAAGCTCCTGGTCACAGAAGTCCTCCTCCAGCTCTGGATGAAAAATGTCAAGCTGATGAGAGCAAGGAACTACTGATCTGAAATGAAAGCTTCCCGAGGAATTGAGGACAAACTAGTGCTGCATTGCTACCAAAAGGTTTCTATCTTTCCTCACTCCCAAGTTAATAAATTAATTAAATCAGCAAAGCTGGAATGTTTAAGCAAATTTCACAGCAGAGAAAGAAGAGAAAGAAACCTTATGCCAGTTAGTTGAAAGCACTCTCTGCTGAACACTCCCCACGGCCTCATCAGCAGCAAATAGCTGCTTGAGTGGAGTCCTTGGCTTCACTGTCTCAGTCCAGGTGGCCTCAGAGCACCCTGGTGCACTGCACTTCACCAGAGAGCATCACCAGCTACTTGATCATAGGCAGTAACTGCTGCCAGCCAGAAGAGTTTCCTCTCTAATTAGAGACAAACTACATACATCAGGCTCAAAGGAGCATGATGCCCAACACATGCTCTGTTTGCATATCCTAACAACAGGCCTCTGCCCAAAACCTCCCTTTGCACAGGGGGAGAATGGAAAGTAGCGATTAAAACTGTGGTACATTTGGATCTCCCACCTTTAAAGAAGTTTCTTGGCCTCACCACAAGCAGGTAAGAGCTATGTTTTTACATGTGACTAACTTCAGAGCAACCTGGTAAAATCATCATAGGGGAGACTTTAGTGGTAGTGCTTTAATTTTTCAAATGCCAAAACCCTCCGCCATCTTTTTTCATTCTAGATGTCAAAAATACTAAGTGGAATGCGCTTCTGTGTATGAAGTTCATGTCACATCTCACAACCTGCAGCAAACAGCCACTTCTTTTTAAGCAGCTCGGTGAGGAAGTATCTTCAGGCAGAAGGCATCCTTTTCTTGAAGGCCTATTCAAGCCTACCAGAAAAGCCTTCCTAATTACAAGCTGTTAATTCCATAGTTTGTTCTGCACATGAATTTCTACTGAAAAGCACCACAAAAACCTGCATTGGGTGCCTTAGATATGTGGAGCAGTTGAAACTAAATTCCAGGCTTGTGTAAATGTATTATTTACACCAGTTCTGATCATGTAATCTGTTTTGATGGGCAAGTTCACTGTTAAATACTAGCAAATCATATGCCCTTACATCTCCGTGAACGATCCCATTTGCTGTCAGCTGTGTAATATGGGCAACTTTCTTACTAGTCAAGCGGAAAAGACAGGGTAGGGGGGAACCTCCTGTGCACCCAGTGTGACACGGCACCGAAGGAGTGAGCATTAAATTAGAGTGAGAGGTTATAAATCTGACAGAAACCTGATCTGTATTCCCTAATTATGGAGGCTCACTTCCACAAAACTGACACAAATGTTAAGCCAAATTAAATGTTGTCTAATTAACTACCATATACAAGACTTCAAAGTGGGATGTCTACATGTTATTTAGCAAAGTAACTGGCACACAAGGACTCGTGAATTACAGTCAAGGCAGAGCTGCCATCCCAGCTAACTGTTACAAGGTTAAGTCATTTCATTCCCCTGCACCCCTCCTGTTAGTGCACGGCTTGTAATAGTTACAGGAAAAGGCGCGGGAGTAAACAGCACCACACAGTGAGGCGGGGGAGTTGGTAGGGCACAATTCAATGGCACTCATCTCCCCAGTGAGCTGCCAGAAGCCATTATGAATGGCCTGGTTGATGGGCCGATGAGTGATATAAGAGAAAAAAACAGGGACGCTGGTAATTCATGAAAAACTACACACTGTCATGACAACTACAAGTGCCGAGTGACAGCTGTCAAGGTAAATGGAGTTTGTGAATCCTTCTTTCTTAAAGGATCACCTACACGTACGTGTTATTTTGCGGGGGAGAGAAGAATTCAGCATGCAGATTTTCAAATCTATTCCCTCCCTTGGGACTGAGGGAAAACAACAATTTATCATGCTCTTAATTTCAATGTAAGCATTCTGCATTTGGAATAGAAAAGGTAGAAAAGCATTTACTTCATTTTAGATCACTGTTCTTGTGCAACGCTAAGACCTTCACGTGGCATCAGCACAAGGAAGAATCTCGAGCATGGGTGAGGCTGTCTAGCTAGGTGACAGGGGCTCTTGGCTGGAGAAGCCCTGGGAATAGGAAGGGGGAGAGGTGGAGGCAAACCACCCTACGATGTGGTATAGGAGAGCAGCAAGAGATGCCTTAACGTGGGCTGCATTATCTGTAAGAGAGGCATCCAGCCAGATTAGTCTCAGTACTAATGGATCCTTAGCACAGTCTAGAACTGAGGGGAGCTGAGCAACAAACAAAGCAACATCTCAGCATGGGTCAGCCAGCCCTGGCACAAGTGCTTTCCCACCGGAGGGGGGAAAGGCTCGGCTGACCCTCGGCGTGGGTAGCAGGGCTCAGCCAACATGGATCTGATTGATTTGAAGGGGTTTTGTTCGTATCACAGAAGGAAACAGCTGCAGCAGTCCGAGCAAATCAGCCACCATTTCCCATACAAATCACTTCTTATCCTGTCTTAGCTTCCCCAAAACATGATTTTGTTTGTTTATGAGCAGTCACATTAAAATGCAATAGGCAAAGCACTGGAAAATTGATTTGTGAAAATTTTAGAAGATCTACATCCAGCCATGGTTTAATGGATAACACTGACCATGCACAATACAAACACACAGAGCTCTACTGTTTACGTGTTCTCGGAGCACGGTAGGAAAGCCATGTCACCAAAAAAACCTGAACCAAGACAAAAGGGAAAATTGGGCAAGGAAAGTGTGAACAAAGCCTGCTATTAACATAATTCTCCCTAATTGTTTTACAACTGTTAAATTGACAGCATGAAAGGCTCTACTATTATTCCCAGCTGTAGTCTATCTCTTGCTATCCACCCTAAGCTTCCAAACACACTAGTTACTCAAAAACAAATTGAGCTAAACATTCAAGCTGAAGTCAAACAAAACCAAGGATCTTGAAAGTTTAACACCCACCTACTCCCAAGAACAAATACCACCTTGCCAGGAGCTGTCTTTCCCCGTTATCTCCAGCAGCAAATCCATCCAGGAGGATTAAAGTTTGCATTAAGTGCTTTCTTGAACTGCAAGTCATAAAATTCCCGGGGCCTCACTAGTAACAGACTGCAGCCACAGACAGGCTCTCCACAGCAGTGCCTCCAAGAGGTCATATGCTAGGAGCCTGTTCTCCATTTTCACTAAGACACCCTGCAGCCTGATGAAAAACAACAGTGCTACAGGGCCCGACGTTAAAACCAAGCACTTGGTCTCACCCACTGGCCACTGCACTGCAGTCAGGTCCTTGCTTACAGCTGCTTCTACAGCAAGGCAGCCACAGTGTCAAATCCTGAACCTTGCCACTCGACAGGAAGGTGGTGTCCAACTTCCACCAGTACCACACGATGACTTCATGGAAAACAAGCTACCTTACATTGAACACATCAGTGTTGAAAAGTGGTTGAGCACAGACTACTGATAAAGAGGAGCCCACTGGCTAATTACAATAGATGAAGCTCATCTCCACTTCCCATCAAAGTTCAGAATAGACTCAAATGTCTACAGACACCTGTCTGAAAGGAATGCTGCTGGCAGCATGTGGGTGAAACTGTGGCTTGGGGAGCAGCTGAAAGGGTTTTTCCTTCTCTCATGCCCCCCAAATGGTTATTTCCCCATTGTTGGTAACATGAGGATAAATAAGAAGTGGTGCAAATCTGGGCATTTTTATATGTGCTGCTGCAGTTTTCAATTTCTCAACACATCATGCTTACCAGAAATAAATTACTAAATAAAAGTGATTTTTGCTTTTAAATAGAAATACCAAAAACTAGTGTCTGACTGCAGAGTAGAGCAAGACAGGAATAAGGAGAGGACACCCTTTTGGGGAAGTGAAAAAACAACGCAGAAACAGACAGCATAAAAATGAAAATGGGGGGCCATTTTTTGAGCCAGGCTGCTGTTTGACTCCACTCTCACAGCCCTGAGACTTCCAAGATGAACACAAACACACAAGCTTTTTACACCTGAGTATCAGCATACATGACCCGACTTGTCAAACAAAAGACACATTAAAAAATAAAAGCATTTTCTCAAGGGAATCAAACACACCCTGTTCACCCTTTCACCGCAGCCCTATGTTCAACTTTAGAGGCTTGCCACTGAGACCACTCCTTCCCCCTTCTCATACACACCTCCTCCTTCCCACTTCCATGGCCCCGTGAAACCTGCACAGTCCTGCAGCTGACATGGCTGTGTACACCCCCACCCTTCTTCCCTTAACCTAACTGGGTCTAAGCATCTTCCTTTGTTGTGTTGGCTGACCACTTAAACCCTGTTAAGGCAGGGACAGCAAACAGACTCACCCATTGTTCCCTTTGCCGTGCTTGGGATCCTGCATCTGCATTGCTTTGGAATTACTCAGGAGAATGACAAATAATGCACAACTAATAACAACATAATCCAATATCCAAAGTGCTTTGGAGAGCAGACTGCTCACAACTCTCAAAATCCCTTTGGAGCCATCAAATACTTTACATGTTACAACTAAAAACACCATCTGCAGCCCAACAAGCATGGCAACTGACATTTGAGGTTCCCTGGTTGGTCTTTTCGCCTTCCAGAAATTTCTACCCAGCAGAGTATCTGGTCTTTGAAGCTTTCTCCAGAGTCCCCAGGTATCCAGCAACCTGCTTGGGACCCAGATCAGACCCAATGGGTTCAGACCATCTCTCCTGCATCCCCATAAGCCCAGGGCTTTCTGGAAATACTCTGTTCACTGCTAATGTTTCTTGAAAAAACCAGTAGATATTTTCTGTCTAGCAGGTTGCAAACAAATGCGGCTGCCCACTGCTGATATGCAGGTCAGTTAGGATTTTTTTTTATTTTTAAATGGAAGTCCCAGAACAGGCTCCTTCCCCATTTGTAACTAGTGTCTTCTGAAGGGTATCCCAGCTGAAAAATATTCTTTCTATATGCATTAGAGATTCAACACAAAATTAGCAACAAGGTATTTGGAAGATAATGCGTAATGACTCAATCTATGGTGCATGAAACTGTGGGATCTACTGACCATTAAAAGACAGTTTTAAACCAAAGAAACCTTTAACAATATATAGCTGGGAGTTTGTTTTGACCAATGAGCACTAAAGAGGGAAAGCGGAACAATTCCTATGTGTTTGACTATTTTATAAATACTCAGCAATCCACTAGAACAACTTTTAACACAGTTTACGCAGGCAATACCACATACACATGCTTGTGAAGACCTGACAAATGTAGTAGGGAATGTACAACAGAAGTCTGTTAATATCTGCAGCATTAAGGAAAAAAAATGGGTGTTTGAAACTATTCCTGCAGTGAAAAAACTGCTAAGGTCACCAGCCACCAGTGTGCACTCTGTAGGAAGCATGCTGCAGCCCACAACCAGCAGTCTTTGTGCTAGTACCTAGTGGCTGAAATACTCTTTCCTCTTGAAGCAAGAAGAAAATAAAGCATGCCCCCTTTCATCTGATTCTTTATAGCAGCATTGTCTTAGAATCACAGAGATATCCAGGTTGGAAGGCACCTCTAGATGTCATCTGGTCCAACCGCCCTGCTGAGAGCAGGGACATCCTCAGCTAGAGCAGGTTGCTCAGAGCTCTGTCAAGCTTCACCCTGAATGTCTCCAGGGACAGGGCCTCAACCACCTCCCTAGGCAACCTGTTCCAGTGCTCCACCACTCTCATGGTAAAGAGCTTCCTCCTTATTTCTAATCTAAATCCACTCCTTTCTAATTTAAAACCATCGCCCCTCATCCTTTCCCTCCAGGCCTTTGCAAACAGGCCCTCTCCAGGCTTTTCATAAGCTCCCTTCAGGTACTGGAAGGTGGCTGTTAGGTCTCCCCTGAGCCTTCTCTTCTCCAGGCTGAACAATCCCAGATCCCTCAGCTGGGAGAGGTGCTCCAGCCCCCTGATCATCTTCGTGGCCCCACTCCATCAGGTCCATGTCCTTCCTGAGGGCTCCAGAGATGGACACAGTATTCCAGGTGAGGTCTGACCAGAGCAGAGCAGCAGAATCACCTCTCTCAAGCTGCTGGCCCCACTTCTTTTGATGCAGTCCAGGATGCAATTGGCCTTCTGGGCTGCAAGCACACCCTGGCTGCTCGTGTCCAGCTTCTCACCTACCAGCACCCCCAAGTCCTTTTCTACAGGTCTGCCCTCTGTCACCTCCTCCCCCAGCCTGTATTCTTAGAATCTTGAAATTCTTATAAGTCCCCACTAAACTCTTAGATTTTATGTCAAGCCAGCAATGCTACTGCGAGGGTTCCATAGCCATGGGATCGCTTGACAAAGGAAGCCCAAGGCCAAGTTTAAGGAAGGCTGTGCAGTTACCTCATGTAAAAACATCCTTCCCAGCTTCAGCAGTTCTACCAGTAGGAAGAATTTTGTACTCCGAGAACACATTTTCCTAGTGGCCATGAAATCAGCCTCTCTTTGGAAACTCTCTTCCCTCCCTCAGCCTTCTCCCTTTCTCTCTTAATTTAAGCTCTCTCAGTATTGTTCTGATACTTTTTTTTTCATTTATTTCAGAGAAACATCCCTCAATGTTTAGAAATCAGTATTTCCAATGTATAGATAGCATTTCAGTTCTCCTTGGCTTGAATTCAGAATTTCTATAGAGAATAACCTGCTAAGCCATGCATTTTTCATTCTTGTGCAAATGATGTGCCTCTCCTTTTCCACCCACCACCCCATCAAAAAAAAAAAAAAGAAGAAAGAAAAAGACTTAATAGCAATCTCAGCCACCCAAATAAGTTTGTAACATTTCTATGACAAACTTATTTGGTAATTGTAGGTTAAAATAACTTAATTATCATAATTATATATGAAGCTTTACTGTAAGATTAAACCATGTTGCTGAAATA
Source organism: Chloroceryle amazona (assembly GCA_027560015.1). Taxonomy (NCBI): domain Eukaryota; kingdom Metazoa; phylum Chordata; class Aves; order Coraciiformes; family Cerylidae; genus Chloroceryle; species Chloroceryle amazona. The sequence goes on along the minus strand of JANHFX010000405.1, from coordinate 5,666 downwards.
AATGCTAATTTATTTAATTGTGGGATGAATTATCTTGGCTTCATTGCTATTCCTCAACAGCAAGTCTTCCAAATAAGCATGACTGAACAATATCTTTACATATAGTTACCCAAGCTCATCTCACAACAAACAGCAGCAATTTAGCATTTCAAGCAGAGGGCACATTCTCCCTGTGCACCTCAACTTCTAGTGAGTAGCTACCAATTTCCAGGGGAAGACAGCAGTTTGCCATTTTTACTTCCAAATTTTAAAATTAACCTGGCAATGGCTGAAACCTATTCCCTTTGAATGCATTGCTGGTAGATGTGAAAAGATCCTCCTAGAAGCATGGATTGAAGCAGAGAGATTGGAAGAGGGCAGGTCTGTGATACTTCAGTGTTGCTAAAGATGAGAAGTTACAGCCCTAACAAAGCAAAAGGCAGCAAGAGACAGTTATCAAATGTGCTTCTCCCCCCACTCTGCCTTGTCCAAATCTGCAGCAGGCTGCCTAGCCCAGTATTAAGCCTTTTTGAGCTGCAACTGAAATCTAACCAAAGTTAATGCACATGGAAAGAGGTAACTATCACACAGCTTGCCCCTCATAACCCACCTCAACATTCAAGCCCAGATATCTGCCCCTGCACTAACACTCTGCATCACCAAGTGCCTGATCTAAGCTGTTAGCTTGCTTAGTATATGTTAAAGGTAGGTATAGTAAATTTGATTTGCAACCCGTCTCGTCTCATTTACGTGATGAAGCCATTGCAATAAAATACTTCTGACATATTACACTGGCCTATGACATGATGCCAATGGAAAGTGACATGCCCCACCATGCTGAATATGATAGTATCTATCTGAATAACTAATACCTCGTAACAATTCCAAACCTAGCCAGAAAACATAGAAAAGGAAAAAGTGGATTGAAAACAACACCTCTTTGCTCAGCATCTTGCTCAACTCCCTTCAAGATCAGCACAGGGCTCAGCAGGTGGAGGCAAGACACTTTCAAAAGGCATATGGAAGTTTTTATATACGTTTTTAAAGTGAACATACACAATTGATCATAAAATAGAAATGTTTCAATATTCATTTTCAATATTCTTTGGAAATTTCTTTTCTGCAAGTCCTGGAATAACACAGGATAGATTCAGGTCCATGATAAAAAGGAACTTTTTAGCCACAGTCTTTATCTCAGCTCTGGGGTGTCAAGGCCCAGGCCTCAGAAGTTGTATGTGAATCAACATTAAGACTTCACAGATGTGCAGCTTTTCCCTTAGAAGACCTGAGGATACTTCATAAGCACTAATGAATTAAGTGTCCAGCACTTCTGAGAGATAGGGAAACACCATCCTTCTTTTACAGACTGTGGGCAGAAAGAGGTTAAGTGATTTGTACTGGGTCACAAAATAAATCTGTGTAAGGCAGAGCAAAACTCATGTATTCTGTCTCCAAGTCATGAGCCTTAGTGCGAGACCATTTCTCATCTCCACCTTGGGCACAAAAGGGCTGGTGCTAGTGTCACCAGGTGTTTGAGACAAAACCTCTCACACACACAATCCCCATCTCCTCCTAATTACTCAGATTTTACAAACATTCACATTTTCACATACTTTATTCCATGAGAAAGTTTTACTAGCCTTAGAATTTGCAGAAAGGTCAAAGTAATTATGTGTAAATCTGTCATACATGTTATAACACCCTACAGAGACCAGTCAGGACTCTCGAAGTCCACTGATGAGGACTCTCTAGAAAACTGGAGAAAGGACCATTATAACCTGGTTGTTGTCCGCAGACATTTCCCTTGGAGATGCATGTTTGAAGACCACTCAGTGAATCCTCAGAACGCAGCAAAAAAATCCCAATTCTGACAAATATTTTGTTTTTCTCACCCGCTTCAGTAATGAGATTAAAGAAAATTTTAAATTGAATACACAGGGCAAGAAACCAACTTCCTGGTATTCTGATGTATTAAGCAACGTAATCTCCCAGAGGAAGCTGTAGAGCCCAGATTGCTCAGAGCGCTTAAAACGAGACAGGACCAAACAATCAGTTCCCTTGTCCTAACCGAGACAGACAATTTCTCACCTGCAAACAGGCATTTTTCCAGCAGACAAGCTCAGCCTTTAAGAAGATAGGATTTTTTTTTTTCCCTTTGTGCACCTACAAACATGACAAGGCAGGCACAGCAGCGGAAGGGAGTCTGGACTGCCAACAAGGTTCCTGTTAGCTCCCCAGCACACCCACTTCAGCACTTGCCATAAGCAGGTAGGTTCACAGGCTGGGATGTTGGACACTTGTCAGTAAGAAAATTAATTAGATAAGCAAAGAAAATTCACATAACCTTATCTGAGAAAGCTCATCCTTTGTGATTCTGTGCGGAGTCAAACAAGATTCTTTTAGACAGTCTTTATTTACTACCTTGCCATATTTAACTGAAAACTTTTTCATTCAGTCAGTTTTATTAAACCATCCACTGCTTAGGAAAGGCCAGTTTCGACTGACATTAGAGGAAATCTACTTGTGATACACTTAGAGTAAGCAAGGCAGAAGAAAAAGTGACAAAAATCAGCAGGGAAAAAAAAAAAAAAAAAGGCAAGCAACCAACTAGCAACCAAAAAACCAACCCCCCCAAAAAACCACCACCACCCAACACTGCTTATTCTCACTCCTGCCAAGCCCAATATATTTAAAACACATGCAGAAATTCAGAACTACTTACAAAGTGGACTGAGCTGATGCTGGTGAATATCAAGTGAACTATGAATGGGTTTGCAGTATGTAAAACACATACTGGGAGACTGCTACGATGTGCCAGACAAAACCAGCAGCAGTAAACCGATCCCGAGAACCTCAGGGACCCAGCTGCAGCACTAAACCCCACGGAGCAGTGTGGGTCCTGTTACACCCAGCTAAAAGGTTGTGGCTTCAGATGTTTGGTCTTGCACAAGATTTTAAAAACCTGAAAGAATTTCTCAGATCCCTTTTTGCAACAAATCTTTCATCTGGGAAGGAAAAGAAGGGAAGCAATTTATGTGATGTTACTTGTTTGGTTGGTTTTTTAAAATACTTAAAAATGATCACTGTGCATTATTTATTATGATCATCTCCTCACAGTTTTGTCACATCAGCTGTTCTCAAGCCACAATGCAGTAAGACCAACAGAGACACTTCCAATAGCGGGAATTTTCTACCATGTTGTTCTTGCACATTCTGCTGGTTACATTCCACAGATGATCTGTTCAGTCATTATTGTACTTTTCAATAAAATGTTCACTGTTAGATGGAAAAAAAAGGTCAGAAGCAAACCCAAAGAACTGCAGAGCATCCTGGGCTGTTGGTGTCCAGCCCATCCAGATGGCCTCTGGGTGCACTGTCAGAATATTACACCTTTCTTCTGTCTAAACAACACTATGTAAGGCCAGACAAAACATGGTACCAAAACTCATGACTACAAATGACATTAAGCAGGCAGGGAACGTAACCCTCTGCTTTGGCAGCACAGGGTGTAAATCGGTCCTTTACAGGACTCCCCAGCATTCTTAGTGGCCTTAGAGACACCGAAACACAGCAATAAATCAGAGCAGGCAGCACTGCTGAGGGAGGTCATCTGATTTCAGATGTGAAATTGAGGCTGAAAAGTGAATTTGGCAAAAGTCAAAATGGGAGACAACACCAAAATCTTGTTACATCCTTCATTCACAAGCTATTGAGCAGGAAGTGCAGCTTCTTTCTGTGCATTCCCAAGTGTGCTGAAACACTGACCAAGGGTACTGCTCATGCAGGTGGTTTTAAGTACCTGAGCTAAACTGCCCCTGACTCTCAGCTTCAGAGGTGCCTCAAAATGCAGCCCTGCCAAAGTCAAGGTACTCCACTGAAGGAGTTGTGAATGGCTCAGAGCTGAACAGTGAGCTGGATGATCAGCTCAACAAACAGTCCTTTTGTCTCCTCTCCTCCCACAGGCCCCTAAACCACTGCCAGATCCAGCAGACAGGGCTCTGAGATTCCTCCGCACACTTGCGCTGACAGGCTGCATCCGCAGTGGTTGCACCAAGGCCAGGGGCAAGAAGGTGCTGCTCCTTCTGTAGCACTGCCCTGCCTCAGCCATCACCCTTCTCTGTGGTGACACCTGCGGCATCCGCAGCACAGGGCAGATCAGATCTGTCCATCGGCTGCACCCAAAGCATGAGGTCCTGAAACAGTAGGCTCACAAACACAGCCCAGCTGGATGTTTCTTAGCCTAGCCTCCTACTTTAGTCTTGTCTTTCAGAGAGCTCAGTGCACCTGTACCCAGCTGCAGGAGGAGCCAGGCTCAACCTCTCACAGAGCTCACCCTAGGGTTTAAACCACAAACACTTATCCAACCAAATGTGCATTAAAAGCCACACCTCTTTCCTTCTCCCCCAGCCCCAAAACCAAACCAGCATCAGAAAGTGATTCTGCATGGCTTCAGCAGGTATCCCAGAGGCAAAAGCCCAGCCGAGCCCTTTCAGTTTGCTAAGAACTTCATCTCCCTCCTTTGACTCAGGTGGGTTTCATGATTTCAGCTATTCCAAACTCCAGCTACAAACATGCAACGTCCCTGTCTTTCAAGCATACAAAGCTCCTTTGCTATTATGTGTCTGATGAGTCAAACCCCTACTAAATCAGGTTCACTTTAAAGCAATACTACCATCACATAAATTTAAGCCTTTTAGTGCAGGCCTTTCATCAACTCATAATGCCATCCACGCAGCAAAATGTAGACACTTTGGAGAACCTAATTGTAAGTTCAGGCTATGAAATGATAATTTTTCTCTTAAAACCTCTTTTTATCACCATTCCTTGTTGCCCTATGGTGTGTATTGATTTTATATATTATACAGCGAGAGAGATAACTGTGTGCAAAGAGCTGTGTGTCATTTAAGAAAAAGGAAATAAGTCTATTTGGCAAAGCCATGAGACAAGCTGAGTAGTTAGATGTCACTCTCCTTACAAAAATACACAGCAGTCGCAGGCTCTGCTGTAATCTAAATTATAACAATTACAAAAGTAATCATCAAATTACAAAAATACTTCCAACTTGCTGTGCACTTGGCCAAACAATAAGCTCACATTTGTCCATCCTCTGCAGTGAAAGGAAAGGTGGGTGTCCCTTTTGTCAGTGTATCATGAAAACTGGACCAGGTGGCTAATCCTCCTCAGGGAACTTGAACCTTGGCAAAGAATCTACCAGAGGCTGAACAGATGCTCAGGCACTCATTAACCAATTCATTTCATTGTCACACACAGGATGGGAGTGTAACATTAAGAGCCTCACAATCCGGCATCCACCCCCACAAGCCAGAGCCGAGACCAAAAACCTGCCCCTTGCTTGTTCAGTAAGGCCCAGGCTGGTAATCGCACTTTAACTTTTCCAACTGTCTGGAAACATGTAGATCAGAAACACAACATAGCAGGAAACCAATTTCAGTTTTCTGGACAGTTGGATGCAAGTTTTTGCATGTATTTTTTGTGGTCCAGCTTCCCTATTTATAATAAAGCAGTAGGAAAGCCCTTCTTCCGTGGGTCTAATCCTGCAGGCACCACCAGGTGAGCTGCCATCCCTACTGCACTGGCAGGCGCATCACTGTAAACAGGATACCTGGCAACAGTGACATGAATAACACCAACAACTGAGGATGGGGCTGTAAAAAAAAAAGAAGCGG
>JANHFX010000402.1:0-16202 GCA_027560015.1 Chloroceryle amazona | reverse complement strand
GTCGCTGGCCGAGAACCGGCTGGAGAGAGAGCCGGCGCAGGCCGGGGATGTCTGGCTAGGCCCGCCCCGTGTCAGGCCTCTCAGGCCTTCGCGGCCTGCAACAGGCGCAAACCTTCCGCGGGTTGTGGGGCCCAGGGTGGGGCCGTGTTCCCACCGTGCGCAGAGCCGTGCAGGTTTTGCCTCGGTTAAGTGGATCGGCCCCTTTACAGAGTTCGCTCTCTACGTGTTCATTTTTACAGCTTTACCCCTATAACACTCACCCTATTTAATAATCTCTTCCTATGTCCCACTTCAAAACACAAGTGAACTTGGACCTTATAACTTGCCACTATTAATGTCCCAGCCTTAGCAGGTTTTCCCAAGCTGATGGAGTGAGGTAAGAGTGACTAAATGCTTACACGCAGTTTTCCTGCTTGCGTCAGTTGGCAGATCTCCTTGGAAGTTCATTACCTCATAAATATACTGATCCTGCTTGATTTTCACCCAAAGGCGAGTTCTAGATCGCTTACCAGAGTAATGAGGATGAGTAAAAATGAACTGGGATAAGTAGCCATCATTGGTATGCAGGATTTTTAGTGTGCCCAATGTTGGTTGGTAGCCCAGTCTTCAAGATCACCTTTACCTCTTTTCTTATATTTTTTCATGTATATTCTCAACAAACAGGTTATGTGAGGAGACTAATATTATTTGAATTAATATTATAGAGTTAATTATTAGAATTATCGACTTAAATTTTTGACAAGTTTTTTTCTGGTCAGTCCTAGCAGAAATTAAACTAAGCTGGAGCACAGAAACTGTCTTTTTAAGTAATTAAGGTTATTGATTATCCTTGTTTCTGTTTTGTGCTTCTTGCTTCTGCAATCAGGTCCTCAGGTCTATTACAGGTTTTTAAGTAATCCATTGATTTGTATACACAATTAATAGTCTCTTATATCATCCATATATTCCATTTTCCTTAGAAAGCAATAAATTCCATGCATTTTAGAAGGCACGAGAAGTGTATGTTTAGCACTCACCTTTCAGGCTAGATCAATATTTGTAGTGGAAAATAAAACTAGTACATTAAAAAAAAAAAACAACAATACTTCTAAGGAAGTGGGGAGAGCTATTCCTTCTTATCTCTGTCCTCCATTTCTTCTCTTTACTGCTCTTTGCACTGTATTACCTGATAAAAGGCTGTCTTAAGGGCCACAAGACACTGTTCTCATGTGGGCTGGGACTGGGGAAGAAATCGGGGTTTACAGTCACTAGGCTGGGGAGTATCAATGTTGGTGAGACAAGTAGTTTTGCTTTCACTTTACACTATTATAATGCTGGTTTATGGGAATATAATGGAAAGTTTGAAATAAAGACATTCTTTGGTAGCTAGCAAAGTTTTTAGAGTGAATACCTGGGGGAAAAAAATGGTTCCTAATTAAAAAAAATTATTATACTAAATTCTGATTTTTTAAGAAGCTTGAGGTATTTCCATGCTCAGTTCATAAATGTCCTTTCAGTCAAAACAGTTAGTTATAGATTAGTCATAAGTCAGTATTAAGTTAGTTTTTCTATTGCAAAATGCATGTACTAGAGGAAAAACAAACTACATATGCTGGTTGTCGCATGTACAGTATAAATACTAGGACAAATAAATCCAGCATAATCTTGTCTTTTGTTATACTTACAGCCACAATTTTCGGGGGTGGGGAAGAATATTTTTAAAGTCCATAATTTAACCACATATATATAGCAGTTATAATAGATAGAATTTTTTTATTCTATTATTCAACTTAAGAACATTTCTCATGAAATAGATGTATGATTTAACAAGTATGTACTTTTATCCTAAGTTTAGATGCCAATTTTATCCCTCTAGAATGTACAGAAGGTGCAGAGCCTTTTCTCATTTTGTTATTGCCCCTTTAAGAAATGAAAGACTTTACCCAAAGGGACCAATTGTGTACTGTGATTCCAGGATCAACAATCAATATGCTTGTACTGTCACAAAGATTTGAATCGAGAAAAAATGTGATTGGAGCTGTTGAAACTTGCACTTAGTCCAAGAATTAATAACTGCGTGCTTTAGTCTGAATTTTCTAGGCAGGGACCATGAGAAATTCATCTCTTGTAATCTCTTGAAATTCATCCATGTGATAGAAATCGTTTGAAAAACTTGCTCTTGAGTAAAAAAAAAAAAAGACCATTATTTTTCTATCTTTGTCTACATTCTCTGCCTAATATTTCAAATTGTAAAATAAAAAAGAAGTTTGGTATCATCATTTCTAGTGAACCTCTAGTCTTGTGAGACTCCTAACACTAATACACTAATTCAGTTAGAAAAGCTTATGACCAGTATGATGGCAATAATCCCATCTCCTTCTTACTTGATTTCCACCTTTCCAACTCCATTGGTTTCAGTATCAGGAAGCTGTTTTCATTCAAGCCTGTATTTTGCAACGAATGGTATATCTATCATGTATACCAGAATTGTACTGTAAGCATGTAGAATCTGTGTTTGGCCAGAGGTTTGGGTTTTTTTTTCAAGGAAAAAATGGTGAATGTCAAGTATCTTTTTGATGCAATTCTCCCTATATATGTCATAGAACCAGAACCATGTCAGTTGGAGGGGACGTCCAGAGAAGATCAAAGAGCATGTTGCTCACGGCTTTTCCTAGCTATATTTTGAGTGTTTCCAAGGATAGACATTCCCCCATCACTTAGAAGACTTCTCCCAGTGGTTAAAAACACTCACTGTAAAAAAACTTCTTTATATCAAATTGGAATTTCCAACATTCCAGTTTTATTTCTTGCTTCTTTTTCATTTTACTTTGCACATCTGAAAAGAGTTTAGTTCCATAACATTTCTATACCCTCTGGTTGTAGATAGCAATAGGGTCTCCCTGTGGCCTTCTCTTCTTAAGGCTAAAAATAAATCAGTTCCCTCTTTTTCTGTGTCTAGAGGTGTAAATCCCCAAGAATATGTCTCATTTTGTTCTTGAAAAACATTTCACCAGGATATTTATTTGGAAGTAAAAAGCTGGCTGAACCCTTTTCTTAGTGTCTCAATTTCTTAAGTGCGTAAATATGAGGACAGATAAACAATGGCAAGTTAAGAATGTGGTTTTGATAGTAACACAAAAATGTATGTGAATGCAGTAACTGGATTTGAACATTAATAGATTCAAAAGAAGTTTGCAATTCGGTCGGTGACATAAAAATCCCTCTGCTTTGTAATTAATACTGAGACTTTCTTTGAGAGAGAGAGACTAGTCCCTCTTTAGGCATGAGATGAACAAGGCACAAAAACTGTAAGCAGCTAACTGGAATTGCCAGAGGAAGTGTGAGGCAAGTATGGACTCTCAAGGAACAGAGTCAGCCGTGTTTGGAAAACATTTACTATTTTTGTAACTACACTATCTTTTTAAACTCTCAGCTCCTTTAGCAATTTATAACCTTGAAATTAGAAACGGGCCTCCGTCACATCTGTTTAGCCTTGGGTATATTTGAACTTTTATTCAGATCCAGAGCCTAACATTTTTTCTGTTTACTTTCCATATTACAGCCTAAACCAAACCCATGATGAGTTTTGGATCCAGCCATGAATTCCTCCCGTGAGGCCCATCTTTGCTTGGTATGAGTGACAGAAAAAAAAATAAATATATTTCTAGTTTTTATTGCCAGAAAAAGGTACCTTATGTTGTGGATATTCAATGTATTCGTGTGACATGATGATATTGATGAAGTGTGGTAAGGAAACACTTTGGTTCTAATGACTTGATTTCATTTTGGTTTGACTCCTACTTCAACACTCCCAACTTTTAAAAGTATGGGCCATGTGAGATGTAAAATATATATATCGATGTCACTGATCGGAAGCTCTTTCTGGTCACGTTGTAAAGCACACTTAATCAACTTCTTTAAGCTCATGTTACAGAAAGCTATTAACTATACTCTTAAAACAGTTAAATAGTTATAAATAATGTTTTATATTATGGCTGACAACACTGAATTGCCCAGCGTTTAAGGAAATCTAATCACAGGGCATGCAGACTTTGCCTTCCAGTAAGATGGCTTGGCAAAACTTTGGAACATATTAGAAATCACATACTGTTGCTAACATTTCCTATTAAGGAGAAAGTCTCTCTCTGTGTATTTTGGATTTATTTTCCAACACTTAATTGCAGCTGATGAAGAAAAGCTATTCAAAAGCTGCCAGGATTTTTAAATCTGTATGAGTGAGATTGATGAAATTTGTGGGTTTTCCCAAAAGAGTATAGGTGAGAGCAGACACGTAAATTTTGTGTGTGTGTGCATGTACGTGTGTGACGGAGAGAGGAGAGAGCAAGAGCTTACTTCTGAGGTGCGAGACTTGGCAGCGCTGCACTGTACAATGGGTACAAGAAACCGCATGTCTGTAAATGACCACATTTGAATTGCTGTTATTTCACTGTTGTGTTACTGTATTGTTAAAGTGAAAAGGAATGTTTTTAATAAATGCAAATAATGAATTAAATGCTTGCACATACTGAGGCTTTACTCTCTGGTGTGTAATTAACGTATGTGCACTGGAGACCCAGGTCTGGGGGAGTGTTTCATTTCTTATTTATGATGTTTGCAAGGTTGTTTTTTTTCTTTCTAGCATACCTCTTACCGGCATACACAGGGCTGCATGTAAATGACCGCTGAGTAGGTGTCACTTAAATCTTAGCAGATATAGAACAGGTAAATAAATACCTTTGTTTGGTGTGCCTTGGTAGATTTACTCTTTCTCCCAGCCTTTGCTATCTGAAAGTAATAGAACACTCCCAAATGACCAACATTTTGTTTTGAAAGACAGGAAAACTGCATGTGGTAGGAAACACACAAGCAATGAGATTTCAAAGTTCTTGAACCTCAGGGCACAACACTTAACCCAGAGGGATTTAAAGTAGGTACGCACTTTCCACAGCTACCTACAGACTGCTTCTTGTATCCCCTTCTGGGTCCCCCTCCTGTACTGGCTGCCACCACTGACAGTACCGAAGTGTCTGCAAGAAGCTTGGCAGCTTTCCTATTTTCTCATAACATTATATATTTTTCTCAGAGGATCTAAGGATGACTGAGTTGTCATACTGATGCTGTCTCCTGCTCCCCTATCGTAGCTCTAGTAGTTCTTGTGTTTCCCCTGTTTTACTAGCTTTTCTTGTTCCTTGGTTCCCTGAGCAGTTGCATCTCTTGCATCATGTTTAGTGATGACGTGGCAGTGCTGGGTTTATGGTCAGACTTGATGATCTTAAAGGTCTCTTCCAACCAAAATGATTCTATGAGTCCGTGTACTTGACCTGGGGAGCTTGTTGCTGCTCCACAACTCCTTGCCAAGACTAGCACCACCTGACTGACGCAGCAATTCATTTTCATGCTTGGTTTGGCACAGAGGAGAAGGGTCATGCAATGCACTCATGAGAGGTTATGGCTTGCCTGGGACTTTGGGCAGAGAGCAACTCATGCTGCTTTTCTCCATAGCCCCAGATTCAACTTGGAAAGGGGTCTAAACCTCTTGTGTTGTTATTTGTACAGAAAACTTCTTGGTTAACAGATCTTGAGTCTAGGTTCTCACCTTCTCCTACTGTTTGAGTTCAGTAACACCTACATTATGAGTTCTTAAATTCTATGTAAAAATAATAACCATACTGTTACATACATTGTGTACTAGGAAGCATAGTCCTAAAATTCAAATTTGTCTCTTATTCTTGTCTCCGATTACTGTTATGTCTATTAACATTGCACAGAGAAGAGTATGTTGGATTTTCTGTGCAAATTTACATACAGAAAGTCACTGAGTCTTTCTGATTTTATTTGATCGGCACCACTTAGAAACTTTATTTTTACCACACATATCCTATCATTTTTTTCAAAAACTTTCATACCTTTATTTTATTTCACAAATTAATTTCCTTGTATAAAGAATATTTTAAACAATCACAATACTGCAGTGCTTACTTTTCTATGACTTTCTGCAAAAAGAAACATATTTAATAAATGGCTCTCCGTTTTGGTAATAGAATTCTACAATATGACATAGTAAAGTTAGCAGTACTGTCCAAAATGGGTTTGTATGTTGTTGTGATTTGAAACTGGAATCTTTCAATAAAAATATAATCTACATTATTAATAAGGGTAACAACTCTTACTCTCTTTAAAAACACAGGAATGTCACAACCATGACATACAGCTTTGGTTCACTACATGGCAAAGGATCCGCTGGGTCTGTACGAAGTGCTTTGTACACAATCACCATAGTTAGAATCTGCTTTTACAATATGTATGTCAGTTATCTTTGCTGGGATATGTCAGTGGTCAGAATTTGGTCTATGTATCTGCATATTTTGAATATAGCATGTGTGTGCTGAAGGATAACTTTTAAGGCTTTATGAAACTGCCTGATAAAATGCTACTACTCCTGAGATCTGACTGGATTTGTCAACACTACCGGTTACTAATACTGCCTTCAAGTAGTGCAGCATTTCCTTAAAATTGGGTGTTAGGCACAAAAATATCTTTAAACTTTAGGCATGGTGAACTTTCCATTGAGATTTATTTGTTTGTTTGTTTATTTTAGCATTCCCAGAATCCAGGCATTTTTAGAAGTGATGCCAAAAGCAAATTCAATCTGTAGCTTTCTCTCTCCTTCCCAGATCTTTATTGGCTTGCAGTCCTCATTCTGCTTCAGTTAGTCAGCCACCAAGGGAAAGTTCATTGGCTGAATGTTTTTCCTAGTAGTCTTCTGAATTCAAATATAGTTAGCCTTAGTTTTTGTTTTATTAATCACAGGCTTGCTTGGGCCAAATCAGCTCATTTGTCAATGGGAATTTGCACATGCTTCCAAGTAGGATGAACTTCTCGACAAAATAGCAGATCTTACAAATTGCACCCATTGGATGTCAAACTTCATCCTGATTTGCCTTTTACCTATTGCTTTTTGATCATTTTACACTCAATATTTCACTTAGAAATCATTTATATCACAACTATACTTGGCCCTCAGCATTATTAAGTAGCATGAAATATACTCAGTGCTGGTATGAAAGCTATTTCCAATAGGGCTTACAAAGAACAGCTGAGCAAGTACAACCTCCTGACCTCAAAGTGTTTGTTTACTGGGAACTATATTCCAGTTCTCTACATTTAATCTGTCTTGGAGCAGGCTGACATTCTCCTGCTAGATTTACTGTATCTCTAGAGGCTATTACAAACACAACATTGTCACTGCTTATCTAATAAAATGATATTAGGATTATATTAGTCTAGCAATAATGATACATTTATGTTCATTTTTCATAGTAACAAACCAAAGTTTGGTTTCATGTTCTGTGAAGATAATGTGTAATATGTTTCTTTCAAACAAATCAGTCATGGAAAATATTTTTTATTCCATCTTACTTGTGAATTAAAGCATTCATTTGTATACTGAGCATGCCTACGTGAGTAAGATGCTCAGAAAACTGATTTCCTAAACCAGCGACTCTGGATTTTGGAAGCTTGTCATTAATTTTTTTCTCAAGCATTTTTTCCTAGATTTTGTCAGATATCAAAAGGTGGGCACAACAAAGCAGATTTGCATTTCAATTATATTTAGTTATATTCAAGGTGTCCATTTGTTATTAGTGGTGGTACTGTTATTTTTATTATTACTAGTGGTACTAATGATCAGTACTGGTTGCATTAGGCTTAAAATCATAGCTATGTTTTAATCTAGTATTGTGTGCTTTTAGGGGAGATTCCTAAATGTATTCCTTAATTAGATTTAGCTGGTTACTTTTGGTGTAAACAACATCTCTCTCTGTGTAATGAAAACTCTTAATTTATTATCTCCCAGCTCAGACAACAAAAATCAAACTCTTGTTCTTCAGTAAGTTGTACATTAAAAAAAGGTTAGCTTTTTCTTATTTTAGGAAAGGAAATTACAGCATCTGTCCTGTTGTCCTGGTCCTATCCATCCCACCCACCCCTCTTCCACATTCTTTTTTTTTTTTTTTCGTAGAGTTCTGATAATATAATGCCAACCTACCAAATGATCCTATTGTTTTGGTGTCCAATACCCTAGTGACTCTGCTCCACTAAAATTCATATCACAGTTAGAACAGGTGAAACATGGATAATTTTTTATCAAGAAGCAGCATGCTTTTTCTAAAAAGTATTGTCATCTGCCACTGTCTTCTGCAATTTTTCACTGCAGGTGACTATTACTTTTTTTTAAGTGTTGTTACTTAAAAGTAACCTATAAAAATAGTCTGCAGTAGCGCATTCATATATAACAGAGATTTAAAACAAAAATAATAATAAGCAAGCTATTCCATAGGTATTCATGCTGTATGGTGAAATTGTAGTGCTAGGCTTAAACTAAAGGAGTGGTTTGTGTTTAGAACTCTTAAAAGTTATATAAAGTGTATCCATCTTAATTTTTCAATAGGGTGGAATGGAGATTTGTTAAAGTAAAAATTGTACAACTCATTGCCTCATGCTGGTATACATTCAGAAACTCTTTATTACAAATTCCTTCCAAAAATCCTTCAATGGACAAGACACTCTCAGCAATGCAGGCAATACAGGACTGCAGTAACAGCTGTAATTTTGTCTTTGTGTAGAGTAGAAGAGGTATTCTGATCCACGTTGATTTGTGCACTGCTCTTATAAAGGTCCTCTCTGTCCATTTGCACCTGAAGTTGATGTTTCCTATATCCTCAATATAGCTCAAATTCCAGAGAAATTAAATTTAATGTTAATTGCACACATAAAACATGTAAAATAAAATTTTGCAATCAAGTATAGAAAATTAAATATGGTTCTTTCATGTGGAATTATTTTACTTAATTAGTAGTGTTGCTTTATTGAATATTAATTTATTGATCTTTTGATCTGCAGTAGTCTGTGTTCCTGGGTACTAACTCTTCTGGCAAGCCAGTGATGAGGAATATCCCCTAACCCACCTTGTTTCTCCAGGGACCTTGTGTTGCTTCCTCTAAAATAAGGAACAAAATCCTAGGAATGTCAGTAGGAGCAAGATCACCTCCCATTTTGGCAAAGCCAAGACTTTGTTCAGGAGCATGCCACAAAAAAATGTTTCTGAAGTGATGTGCTTTTTACACTTTGATGTAGGAAAACCCAAAGATTGAGTTAGTGCCAGGATTCCTCTTTCTATGTCATAAGGAGTTTAGTTCAGGATTTTATTAATGTGAGGCTGATGCTTTTAGACTGATATGTTGGTTGGAAATGTAACTCTTTTTTATGTGTTTTATATGCATGCATCTTTTCCTGGGCACCAATTACCTCATCCTTACTTGGACTCCTTATGTTTGAGGTCAACCTACCATGTAGCCTTTCCACATTGCTTTTCCCTGTTGCCCTACCATGTTCATTTACTTTTCCTATGTCACTACCCCATAACTGGCAAAACAGCACTGAGTGACTGTTTTGTGCAATTTCCACATGAATCAGTGTGTTCCGTACGTAGTGCATTACAGGTAGGGGTAAAAATAGAATGACCATAACTGACACCAAATATTTATCATATGCAGAAATACTTCTTTTGGAATTGGTTTTACAAAAGCTGTTCATCTAAATCTGAAACAGTCACCCTCCTCTTTATACTTCTATGTCATGTGAAATCAGCATGTAAAAATAAGCTATTGTGCAGAAATATTGTCAGATTCTAAATCAAATAAAATAAACATATTTTCCAGTTGAAACAGAAAAATGAAACCAATCCCAAATTGCTATGGGATGCTCTACAGGTAACTCTCCTTACATTTTAATTTTTTGTGTGTGTGTCAGTTCTCTGAATGGAATAGCTCTATATTGTTCATGGTACAACCTCTATGCAGTCACCCACATACAATACCCTGCATATTTGTAAAATATAGTAGTGACTGAAGTTGCTCATAACCAGAAGTGCAACACATTCCATGTAGCAAAATGCTGTGATTAAAAGGACTGGTTCTTTGGATGAAATCTCTTCAAGGACTTTGGAAAATGTCCATGAAATTCATTCAGATAAAGTATCTCTATTGCATTCTACTTGGGTGAGATTTTGAAAACTTAAAAGGGGATGATTGAATTCCTCTAGGAAATAAGTACTTGAATCTTTTCAGATCTTCTGGGAAACCCAGTCAACACAGTCTAGGTTGAACATCCTAATTGGATTTATCAGAGCTAAAGTGAGGGCAAAACCTCTAGTGCTTAACTGAACTTGGTATTACAAATACATAGCGCCCTGGTACCCTGTGGTAACCTGCCCATTCTAACATTCACTTAATGTACCAGTGAGATGCAACTGCTTTCAAAACTGTGGTACAAATGCTTGTGACAAAACAGACAGTAAGTCCACATACCAAAGCACAGTTTCTATGTTCCCCCAAGCCACTACATTCTCACAGAAGCCTGCAATTTGCTTCCCCTTAAATATATGCAATATTTCAAATATCACACATGTTCATGTTATGGTTGACTACTAAATTACATACTGCTGCAGAATATATCATACAATTCAGCAATAAATAAATCAGTTCAGATTACACAAGGTTTTTTTTTTCTGTAGACAAAAATAGCCACTTGCGTTGCTGCTTATACATTCCAGTCAGTTATCTAGTGGAGTGCACACAGCTAGGAAATGAAAGCTGCCCTGAGAATCCCGACTCAAATATTTTCAAGCATGAAGAATGTGGTATTATGTTGGACTCAAGGTCCCTCTAGCCCAGTAGTCTCCCTCCAGCACTGACCAGTCAGGGAAGAAATACACAGGAATATTTCTCTGGAATGCTCTCCCAGCTCCAACTATTTGCAGCTCAGGGATTCCTTGCAGCTCCATTGCGGTTTTATTGCATTTTACAGACTCTGAAAGCTCTACAATGTGGAGAAGTAAACACAACAAATGCAAGATGAAAGGTTAGAAGTAGGAATTAAACACTCCAGGTTTGGCTGCCAATTCATTTTGATTCAAGTCTCAAATGTACTGTTGCATCCACTGTAGTTTCTTTTGCCTATGCTGTCATGTTAATGATGATTTTAAATATCACTCTGCAACAAGGGCCCCACTTTACAGGTGTCAGATGCCTATAACTCTCACTAAATTTAGTGAAAGTAGTGCTTAGCTATCAACCAAGACTATAAAACTCCATGTCCTAAAAAGGAAGTCTCCCAAAAGTAATGGAAAATTAAAAAAACAAACCAAACCAAGCAAAAAAAAACCCAAACAACAACAACAACAAAATACACCAAAAAAAAACAAAGCCACAAACAAACAAAAAAAAACAAGGAGAAAAAAAAACACACAAAAAAACCCCACCAATCAACCAACCACACAAAGAAAAACAACAAAAACAAACAAACAAACAAACAAAATAAACAAAAAAAACACAAAACCCAAACCTGATCAAATCTAATAATCCCACATCAACAGAGTTAAAGGCAGGGACAGGCTCTGAAAGTGAATCTGGACACTTTTAGCATAACTTAATACAGAACACATACATCCTGTTGCTTTCAGAGGTTCCTTATTAGAGGGGAAAAAAAAATCCTTAAATCTATAAAAATGCAAATTGACAAAAAATACCACATGTTCTGTGTTTGTAGAGTTTGGGGTTTTTTCAGTTCTTTGTCTTTTATGAGAGACCTTTAAAGCAAACTAAGATGGCCACATTTTCAGCACTAAGAATGAAAAGAGTAGCCTTCTTTCCATTATTTTCTTTATTTATTTACATATCCTGGAACTTGATGGGCACAAAAGAGCAACAGGTGGAAAACTACCTACCTCCTGATATACCATAGTACATAAACAGCAGCTGCTTTCTGTATTACAAGTGCTCTGACAAATTCTCATGTTTTAACATCCATGTTACAATGTCACAAATGTTATGGAGAACACCCATACATGCATACTTCTGTCAGGGTAAGAAAATAACTATCAGTTACTTAAACACAAAGGTAAATGTCTAGATTTACAACGTTACTAAACATTCATTGGGTATGATGTAAGTAAATATACGTGACTTTTTGATGATCTAACAAGCTGGGATACAGGACCATGCCATATAAAGGTACTGTAGCTTTCCCCCCACCTTTCTCATATCTGCAGGAATGTGCTAGAAGCAGACTACAAAGCAAGATGATATGGTAACTATGAATTAATAACAGCAAGGCAATGTGGCTTAACGAACATGGAAATAATGGTAATGGGTATATGTCTTCATATAGCCAGTTGTTCTATCACCCAGTAACACTCCCCTGTGTGCTGGAAAGGGGAATCGGGAAAAGGAAAGATCCATGGATGGAAATGGAAACAGACTTAATAAAATAAAAAGCATTTAATACTAATAGAAAGCATACAAAGCTATATTCAGCCCATGTAGTGGTTGTGAGCCACGCACTCCCCACAGGGAATGCTGGATGTCAAGCGCCGTGAGCATCGCAGCTCCAGCAAAAGCACCAACAGTCACGACAAACAGGAGAGCAGGCCTTGGGAGCAGAATGATGGATGAGACCCTCCAGGGATGGCAGCCATCACAGGAGACTGCCCCCAGTAAATGTTCTAATTCATAGTGAGCGTGAGATTTATAGTGTGGAATACTCTGTTGACCAGCTTGTGTCAGCTGCCCTGGTTTTTGCTCCTCTGAGCATTTAGCACCTAGCTAACTTGAAACTGCCATAGACCTTGATCACTGTGGAGACCTGCATACCATGGCTGGCCACAGGTGAAAACAAAGTGTCCTACCAAATTTGTTCTCACCAAATCGGGTGCTGCAGTCTTCTCAGAAATGCAGCTTTCTTGAATAGAAAACTGATTCTATGATTCTATCACAGCAAAAATAGGACTGTATGAAATATGATAATGACAGTCAAGAAAGTTGCATTTTCTTTCCCTTTTCTGTCACTGATATGTTGTGTGACACTGGAAACGTCTTTGGTCTTCCCATGACTGAGAATTTGGTTTTACATTACCAATACCCAGTAGTTTAGGAACTGATTTAAGAACTTTCTGTCCTACTCAATCATTCCAGCTTGGCTCATTCAGTCCCTCCAGAGTGAGAACCAGTGTGTCAGTGCAAGCATTTGTTGGGGCAGACTGTAAAACAGATGAGTGAAAGAATGTGGATTAACTACAGTCACATCAGCATACCTGAGAGGGACATAAATTGTAATGGAAGGATGGCGTTAAGCAGCTGGAACAAAAGCAGTGGGGATTTTTTAAACCTTGCTCATTTTGCAGGTCCAGTACAGAAAGCTGTCAAAAAGAAATTAAGTTAACTGGACTGACGGGGAGGAGCTCCAGGTATACTGAGGTTTAGGGAGCAACAATGACTTAAATGGGTTTGGCAGCTAAAAGATCAGTTCTTATAATGACATCTATACTCTTTAAAGGCACTTTAAGATCTATTGATGAAAACAGATACAGACCAGCGATATGTTTACTACTTGTTATATACAATTTTTGTACTTTTTCTTTTTGATGTGTTATACAAACCAAACCCCATCTATAGAGCAACAAATAGGCTAGCAAGTTTTCCTGAGAAAATAGTGCCTTCTTGTCATAACCAGTCCAATATTTTGAGGTCCCATTTCATGCCTAAATCACAAGGTTGGCATTACTGCTTTTAAGATACAATACAACATTGATAGAACAAAACTTTAAAGACAATTAAATATTGGCAATCTTCCTACCATTGGCAAAGGCACACTTGTTAACAGTTCACCTCTGTGGCATGTTTGTAGTGTAATCACCGATTTCTGGAAAGCTTTTTTGGCACTTCAAGATATTCTAAAGTATTGATTAATTTATTTTTATTGACAATTTTAGACTTCACCCACATAAAAGCATTTTACTTTAAAATGTGGAGTTGTATACACTCAAATGAGGTATGTATCCCTCATTTTTAACACAAGGAAAAAATAATGATTTGTAGAACCAAGGAACCAAGCTATACAAATAATTGTTTATTTGCATTTTAACTAGTTCAAAATTTCAGAAATCAGCACATACAAATCTTTAAGAAACATTATCTTAGCAGGTGTGAGCAAGGAGGTACTTCTGCTTTGTTAAAGACAAAACAAAACAAACAAACAAAAAAAACAACCAAACAAAAAGACCTCCCCCCAAAAAAAAACCCAAAACACAACAACAAAACTAAAAAAAGGAAAGCAACAAAAAACCTAAACATTTTTTATCCTGGGTTTTAAGTAAAAGATTTGTGGATATTTACTTAAAAAAAAGGGCTTTGTTAAATTTAGAATACTTATTCATTTTGTGTGGAAAGAATGTGATTAGGTTGTCAAATAAATAAACACACAAAACAAAGTTAACTAGGAAGGCTTAATTTATAGAGAGATAAACATTTACAAAAGACAAAGTTATTTTTAACAAAATGAGCTAACTGTACTATAAGCCTACCAAAAGTTCAAACATCACCAGAGGGCATTTTGGAGAAAATAAAAAACACAGCAACACTATTCATTTCATTTTCTCCCTTCTGCAAATGCTTTGCAGTATAGTACCCTACACCATCTACTCCTGTGAATGCTTCCTTCTCATACTAGATACCTCAGAAGTACTAAATTACTAATCTCAGTTGTATCAGTGTTCATTATGTGAGCAGAGTCTCCATTTAATCTACTGTCAAGGCATTTCATCTGTATGCAAAAGCAAAAAGCATCTGTACAAAAGAACTACAGTAAGGTAAGAGTTGATGTGTCTATAACAATAGTTTATTCAAATTGTGTTGGCAAAGTAATATAAGGCTAAGTCTACTACCCCTCTTATCAGTAGGACTCTCCTTAAATGTTAACCAACTACCATGAGCCCCTCTGCCCTCTAACCTGTCCCATGAGATTTCACCCGGCAATTCTTTAATAAGGCCAAAGTCAGCCCTCCTGAAATCCAGGGTTTTAGACCTGTTTGATATCTTGTTCCTGCCAGACAAGATCTTGAACTCCCCCATCTCATCATCACTAAGGCCAAGGCTGCCCTCAACCTTCAGGTTTAGTAACTTCCAGACACCTTACTTGGACTACACCTCAGTACAGATTTCTGCCAGCATAGCTGCCTTGATGAGGAATCACACCTCTTTATCACCTCAACAAAGTTTGTGCTCAAGATGGTTGTCAACCTCTTTACCACCAAGGACAAAAGTAAATGTTGCCCAGTAGCTTTCATTCACTCGGCAATCCTCAAATGGCACAGTGGAAGAGAGGTGAGCTTATGAAAATATAGGTATGTAGGAATCTCTGGGGCTTCAGATGTTTTGCAAAGTGATAGCAAATTAAAGATTTTCTGATTTTATGTGTCTATTTGTTTTGCCTTAGTTGCAGGGATCTTATTGTCTTCCGATGTCATACCCTGTCTCAGTGCTCAGCTGAGGCAAGGAGAGAAAGCTGCAGCTGGATGAAGATCAGTGTGTAGAGTGGTAGCACACACACATGCCAGAGTAAAGGAAGTATATATCCGCAGCTGCCTTCACTGCCCACAAAATTTGCTTATGTTGAGCTGGGTTAATTTAACTGTGTATCATCCATTGCTTTATAAGGGCATAGATAAAAAAATGTTATGGTAGTAATAGAAGAGTCAAGCTGATCTATTGAACCTGTTCTTTCTGTGCTAACAGAGCCACTAGCTGACTTTGTGAGACCCAAGATCTATTCCTGATGATTGTTCTCCCAGAAGACTGTAAGTGATGCTATATAACAGTTACAAAAAAAGCTCTGACCTAACAAGAGTAACCTAATGGCTGAGGGAGTACCCGCATTCCTCCACAACTAAGGCAAATTTTCTGTCAGGAGAAGAAATCAACTATTTTGTTTAAGAGAGATGAACATGGCAGTTACAAGACTGGAACTGAAGCTTTGCTCCGAGAAGGCAAACACTGGTTTAACTATGACTTCATTTTTATTTTGCATTATCCTACTTTGATTCGATTGGAAATAAATTATTTATTTCCCCAAGTCGAGTCTGGCCCGTGAAGGTACTTGCTGAGTGCTCTCCCTGTCCTTACCTCGACCCAGGAGCCTTTCCTTATATTTTCTCTCCCCTGTCCAGCTAAGGAGGGGAGCGATAGAGCGGCTTCGGTGGGCACCTGGCGTCCAGCCAGTCAGGAGCGCCAACGCTCACCTGCCATCTGACTGGGTGTTACACAATATTCTAATGATGACATATTATTCACTAGATTTAAGAGAATAATTTTTATCTCTGTTTTAGGCCA
>JANHFX010000401.1:0-19191 GCA_027560015.1 Chloroceryle amazona | reverse complement strand
ACCACGGCCCGAGGCTGACACCTGCCGTCGGGAGCAAGGCTTGAGGGCGGGAAAGCCCCGCGGCACCCCTCAGCCCCGGCGATCGGAGGGGAAGAGGAGCGGGCAGGGCTCAGCAAAGGACGCCGGAGCGGATTCCGGTACTCCGGGCTGAAGAGCTGTGCCGTGCCGCCTTCATCTACCCCTCAGTCTCCAGTCAGCCGGTTAGTAGGGGCAGAGCGGCCCCCGCCACCTCTCCTCCTCCGGCGGACCAGGGCCCGCGGTGTAGCGCGGATCGCGAGTGGAAGTGCGGGCAGGGACACGTACCCGGAGGGCCGCCGCCGCTTCTTTCTGTCGGCCGCCTCCTGGACCATCGCGACCGCCCTCCTCCCCAAGCCGGCTGCTGGCAGACGCCGGCAGGGCGCTGCTGTCCGCCCACAGCAGGCAGCAGAGAAGCGCCAGCACCAGCATCCCCATCCACTACCCGGCAGAGCTCCGGGCCGCGCCGGGCCGCGGACCCCGCTCCCTGCCGGGTCCCCGGTTGCCGGCCCTCCTCTGGCGCTACGTAATGGCGGGGTGGGGCTTGGGGGAGCGCCCCTCTAACCCGTGGAGCGGGCTTTTTGTGGGGGAGAGGGGCCGTAAACCTCCTTTCTTTCCAGCTTCTGCCCTACTCCCTCCTAGAGCCGGGCTAGGGCCCGGCCGGAGCAGGGTCCGCTCCCTCCTGAGCTGCTCCCGCCGGGCTGGGCCTGGCCGGGCGGGGCAAGGGGAGGCCGGGCATAAAATGGTGGCCGCCCAGCAGCATCGCCTCCTGTTCCGCCCCGGCGAGATTCCGGCGGCTTCTGTGTGTGAGGCTGCACGTTGTGCTGTGTTTTGGGGTGCCTGGGCGGGGGGGAAAGCCTGTTTCAGGCGGTATTTTTCGGTGTGGGAGAAGCGGTGCTGAGCATGCAGTAAATTCTGACTGTCCACCATTCAGTAAACCCGTCCTTGCGAGGAAAGTTAGCTGCTACCCGCAAACTGGGCTGCGAGGAGGAGAGAAAAGGGGCAATTGCTTCCTCGGGGGAGTAAAAAAATCATTGATTTGGTTTAGCACGGGAAGGCACTGGTGGGGAGAGAAGAGCCATCGTGAGCTGAGGAGCCATTGCACACACTGTGGTGGGCAGAGCGGTTGTTAAGCTACCCTGGAAGAAAATGCTTGAAAGAAACCTCTGTGTGCTTATAGCTCCTTGATTTCCTCCGAGACTAGCCCCATGCTGATACTCGATCCAACAGGTTAGTGTTTGGCAGGTTTGAGTTATCAGTCCTGGTGCTTAATACCCATAGTAGTCGGGTGTTTTTACGCACTCCGCGTTTGTAAGGAGAATCTTTCGATGTTCAAGCCTGCCGTGTGTTGTCTGTGTGGCTTCCCTCTCCCTCCCCAGCTGTCACAATGTGGAAACACGAGTGTGCTGTCCCACGGTGCCGCTAAGCAAACCTTGCAGTCTTGGCTTTGAGAAACAGAAGACTTTCTTCAGACTGAATTTTTAAGTTACAGTTTTGCTACCATAACTGGGTTGTGTAACCACAACGCTTTGTGCTGCAGCGTGTGCTTCCTAAAGGGTGAGGTGCAAAATTGTGTCAGTGCAGTTTATTTTTTTATTATCAGTGGGTTTTTATGTGGCACGTAGCATTTTACCTGCTAATATGAATGTGACAGTGAAATTATACTGGATGACATGTAAGAGATCATGTGTTTTTAATTTCTAGATGAGGATTTAAGTAAGGTGAGGTGTGTGGAGGGGGGGTCAGAGCGGTGCTGCTGCTGGGCTCTGGCTTGATGAACTCTGCCTCTCTGTCCTGTCACCCCTCTTCAAGTGTCTGGGCTTGCAGGCTTCTGAGAACTGGCTTGTATTTGTAGTGTGTTCTCTGGGATGGTAACCCCTCCTTGAGGAGGGGGCCGGGTGAGTGCTTGACTGATGTGTGGCATCTCAATGGTGACAGAAAAAGGATTCAAATAACTTTTATCAGCAGCACTGCAGAGTTCTCTGCATTACATGGGCATTGAAAACTCCACACATGCACCCCTCTCCAGAAAATGGTCTTTTGTTTTTTCTGAGACTGGGGCAGCAAAAGTATTTTGCTGTTGATAGTATTTATGTTGCATTTGCCTTTTTTCTCTTTTTATTTTTTTTTTCCCTTAATGTGCAACTAAACAACAGCAAAAAGCTTTTCTAGAGTGAGACCTCAGTACCAGAGCTGTTGTCTGGCAAGAGAAGAAAGAGCAATATCCAGTACTTTAGTCATGAGACAGCAACAGTTCCCTCCTGTCTACACTGCTACTAAAGGAGTACTTGTGTTTATTTGCAGAACATTTATCATGCAGGTGGCTTTTTTTAATGATGGAAAGAAAAAAAAAAATCATTGTGCTTTTTAGCCTGGAGTTCTCCATATTTCTGTAGTGGGGAAAAGTGAACGTGCTGTTATTACTGAGAAGTTGAGGCAGTTTAAAGGCACACATGGCAGCAGCTAGATTAATGATAAAGTAATCACAGCAGTTCAGGAACAGCCTGGCAGTATAAACAAAAGTTTATGACCCGTTCCCACCAAATAGCTCACGTCCAGGGTTGTACAAACCTGTGGGCATCATAATCCAGCTCTGCCTTTGTCTTCCCCCTCCCATGGAACGACCATCGGGGGACTGGGTGAACTGTCAGCAGTGTTGGTTCAGGAGGGCTGGTTATGGCTTAGAGCCCCCATATGAAAGAGCTTGATTTGAGTGGCTGTTCTCATGTTTTATCATTGTAAACCCTGGACTGGCATAAGAGATGTTACTACAACCTGTTACAAACTCATAAGGACATAATGAGGTCTGGGATCAGCACAGAGACTGAAGACAGGAAGGTGAGAAGTGAACAGTGAATCCTTTTTAAGGACAATCTGAACCTCAGCAGCCAAATTCTGAGTGCAAAATCCATCAAACTTTAACTCTGGATAACTCTGCTAATGGTGTCTGTGTCAGGGTGAGACCCTTGGGAAGAGTGCAGGACAGTCACTGGCAGGAGTGTCAAAAGAAACCTTGATACGGGAGCTCAGTAGCTTTGGAGGTGCTGATCAAGAAGAGGGTGATGGAAACCTTAGTGCCACAGTTGCATGGTGTCACTCTTCACAGTATAGTATAGTGGCACAAGAAAGAAGTTGTGTTGCCAGTAAGCATCGGAGAAAGATGCTGAAATTATCTTTAATGAAAAGGAGGCTTTGAAAGAAAGCATTTCAGATTTTCCCACCAGGCTAAGATCATCGACTTTCAATAAATTGGCCTGCTAGCTTTGAAGTGTATTATCTGGAAATTCTGGTTATTTCAAGCTGAATACATTTTCTTATTTTTATTGTATAATAATTAATTTCTAAACCACTCAGCTTTGCTGTAAGAAAAAGAGAAAGTTTTGCTTGTTTTTTTTCCAGTTATTTCCACGGGCTGTGTCTTGTTCATAACAGGAGCAGCTGATACTTTGCCTGGAGAAGCTATTTTATTTTCTGTGTAGACTTCAGGAGTCACTTTTCCTTTGAAACACATGAGGGCAGCAAAGGACTTTTGGAAAGGTAGTTGCAAGCCATGCGGTGTTAATTTTTATCTTAATTAAAAGATATGAAGAAATAAACCCTTGATAGCAAACAAACAGACAAAAACCCCCTCCTATTTTGGGAAAAAAAAAGCTATATCCCAGACTGATCTGCATTAAAAATTCTGCACAGCATTGCGAGAGGAGAAAGTGGGCTTCTTGTGGATTTGCCCTCTACGGGTACTAAGTAGATGTGTCAATTGATCTTGTTCAAGAGGAGAGTGTTAAAAAACTCAGTGTCTACTCTGATGACCGGCTCGGGGAGAACAGAAGTGTACCTAGGAGGAAATGTAGGTGCCAAAGTGTTTCAGAATGTGTTATTTTTCCACTACACTGCCGTGCTATTAAAGCATTTTGAACTTGTGCTTTGAAGAGCAAAACCCCACCAAAGCACGTAAGGAGAGCTCCGTTCATAGGCAGTCCCTGTTCTGTTTTGAATTACTCCGGTGGAAACCTTGCCTGGACTCATGAAGATAAAAGGAAATCCACTTGTAAAAATAATATTAGAATCAGGCCTATAAAAAGGAATAGGATAGAAAGTTTGTGGTGTGGGGTTTTTTGTTGGTTTGTTTGTGTTTTATTTATGGTTTGTTTGGTGTTTTGTGTTTGGGTTTGTGTTTGTTTGGGGTTTTTTAAAGGTTTTATTGATACCCATTGTTACTGCTTCACTGACATAGGAATTACACAAATCACCCTAGACAGGTGATTAAAATCTTCTTATACAATTCTATGCTTTATGTTGCAAGAGTTTTTTCAGAAGCTCTGCTTTAGAATGTTATAATCACAAATGCTTATTTTAAAATCTATTTTAATGGCATTTTCATCTCTTTTCTGTTCTGTCTACTCATTAAAAGTATTTAATGAGCCCAAACAATGCGTACCGAAGGAAGCAGCAATAATGAAAAGGTGTTTAGGAACCTCTAAACTCGTTGTAAGATGGTTTCTTTAAATGAAGATATTACATTATTAAGAGAATTTGCTCATAGAATCAAAGAATGCCTTGGGTTGGAAGGGACCTTTTAAGGTCATCTGGTCCAAGCCCCCTTCAGCGAGCAGGGACATCCTCAGCTGGAGCAGGTTGCTCATAGCAGAGCAAGGTAGGTGCAAAACATCCATTTCTAAAATCACTTGTAGCTTCTAACAGTGTAATTAGTGGGTGGATTTTCACAGTGTTCCAGGGTTGGAGTGAGAGCTCATTAATGTTTAGTAGACTGGCTTGCCTTTTTTTTTTCTTTTTTCTTTTTCTTTCCAGTGATTTTTGCAAAGCTGTTTGAAATAGTTTGAGTCTTGTTAGACAGCCTAACTTCAGTGCCCTTTGGCTTCTGTGTTTATAATTATCCTAGCAAACCAGGGCAAAATACAAGAAATTAACTTCAGAGTTGAAGACAGGTCTTCCACAGGATGGGTGCTGCTGCTGCTAAGGGCAGAAATGTGCTGTGCTAATGGACCTGTGGGAAATGGGAGGACTTTCACTTTGTGGGTATCTGTGTAGCAGCAGTCTGGACTTATGTATGCATATAATGTGTTTAACAACTGGAAAATAAATCCCTTTGTATTGTGCAGCCCTTGGCGGAAGAGGGAAATAATCTAAATCCAGCAGCAGATGGAGCCAAGTGTCTTCTGCTCGAAAGATTTGTTGAGAAAAAATATTTCCAGATAAGCCTAAGGATTTGTTTATTTTAAGACCTTGCAGAGGTGGTGTTTGCTCATATAATTGCACTGGTAACAGTTATTAAATGCAAGCCAGAGAAAGTGAGAATTACAACCTTGGGATGAAATCTGGTCCTGTTTAAGCAAATGAGAGGGTACACGAGCAGTGTTGCTGTAGCTAGTGTTGAGGAGTCATCTTTTCTGAGCCCCAAGGTAGACTTTGTGAGCAGCCGATAAAATCACCCATGGTAATAGTTGGGTTTGGAGGAATAACCAATCTGTGCGAGGAGTTCCCTCAGCTGGATTCTGAGAAATATCTGTGTTGACCGTGGAGTCTCTCCTGGTAGAGCTGTTTTCCTTTGCAAATAATGAAGTAACTGTAGGACCTGACTCTTCTGTATCTCAGCTGAATATCTTAAATGCCAATAAGTCTCTAGCTCTTCTTAATTATTTTTTCTTCAGTGTTGTCAGTAGGGAGTGAATTATGAATGAAGAAGGCTGGCAGTGGAGCCAGTAATTCAAATTGAAGGGTGAATCCAAATGTGAAAATGCAGAAAGATGCAGTTAGGGGCAATGCCTGTTCTGAGTGAGACTGAAGCAAGAAGTCCTGACAGTTTTAGGGAGCTGAGAATTGGCTTTTAACATGGTGACTGTGCCATTTCTCTTTTTCTCTGTCCTCACTGCCAGTCCCACTTGCCCGTGTGTGTAATAGCTTGACACTGATATTCTCAGCTGAGAAAGCTTCTCAGATCCACATCATTGAAATGTTATTTTCCTCTTTGCTCTTTTCTTTTTAATATTTAATTATCCCCCAAAAGTGGGGTAAGTGGTCAGCCTTTCAGGAAGATACTCAGGCAGTATTCAGCCTGATTTAAGGTCACAAGCATTGATAAACATTTATTCGCTTTTATTTTTCTTATTTCTCCTATCAATCTATTTGACTATAGGTTACAGATTACAGATGTATTTGTCCACCTCCTGGTGGACAGAGTGCTCGTAAGTAGAAGTAATACTCTTGTGTAGAATCTACTCTGCAACTTTCTGTAAATCCTCCAGTTAAATTTGTTTCTACATCCTTTGCTCATTCAGCGGTGACTTCATTAGTAGGGGAATGTAGGAGGAGGGTAAGAGTTGCCAAATTCAGATAAAAGAAGAAACAAAATTAAAGAAAAAGGTGCCATTCAGGAATCCAAATATTTCTATCCTACAGAGTGGGGTTTTTTTTGGTTTTGTTTTTTTTTCCCCCCTTCACACTCACTTTTGGAGGAACTGGTTACTGACTTTCTCCACCAGTGATAATAAGTTGAAAATGCTGTTCAATCATCCCAACCTTTATTCTTGCTGTTCAATATATGATCCCTTCCACTTTTGTGTTACTGTGGAACTTAAAAGGACTGATTTTCCAGCTGTATTGATGTGAATCAGTTCTATTACTGCTATGTTTATAATACCATTGGAATCATACCTCGTCCCTCTAGTGCTTTATATCCATAGATTGCCAGTGCTCTTTGTGGGAAGGTCAGCAATGTAAAACCAAGGTCAAACTCTCACCTCAAGTGTGAGGTCTGTGTCCATGACTAGCCCGTGCACAGAAACAGGGGGCCTGTTTTGCATCAGTGGCTGACTTCAGTTTTACTCAGATGTTGGTGGTTTTTTTAGTTCTGGCATAAATCCTTGCAAGAAGACGTACTATTTTTATTGTGTAAAGTTATATTGGCAGGTTAACTCGTTGTTGCTTTAGGCTTTGTTCTAACAGCACACTTTTACTCGAGAGGAGTGACCGTCCTGTCTTCCTCACTGCTGCTTGTATGAAATTCACTGTCACGTTGCCACCGTTTCCATATGTGCTGCTAAAGGTGCTGAGATGCTTGTGAAGTCTTGCAGCTGTTACAAGTTGGGAGGGTAAGACCCAGCTGCCTGCTGTGATTAGTATGCAGGAAAGTAGCTTTAGGGGAAAAAAGGAGTAACAGGACTGTGCCCTTGGTTTCCTTTTTTTGTTACCATGGCTTGCAAATAACCTGCTGTGGTTGTCCCCTTCTTCAGTCAGCTTCTACAGGTGGTGTATCAGTGCCATCGTTCCAGCAGTTTAGTCTTTGGATCCCAAGTGGTGGTGCAAACACACCTAGGGAGTTTGTCTCGTTCCAGTTTGCCTATGTGCACAGTGGCTAACCAGAAGAGCAATGCTTGCACTATTACACTGATCTGGTTTACACCTGTCCATTTGAAATCTTACTGTGCTTTCTACTATCTGTTTCCTTGTTGGCTTTTTTCTTTGAGCATAAAGCCCTCTTTACAGGCTCTGGTTAGGATGTGTACGTGCATTTGTATATACAAACGTGTTCAGATCAGCCTGTAAATATGAATCAATGTGAAAGAGTTTACACGCATTCTATTTTCACTTGAAAAGTCCTTAAAGCACGGAGCTGCTAAAGAAGAAGATAGCCACTGGGTAGTTACAAGTGGTGTGTTCAAAAAAGCTCACTTGCTGAAGGGCAAGGAAATTAACTGGAGGACAATTAAGGACCGTTGGCTCTTATTTCTGTGACTCAATGATTTTTATTTTTTTTTTCTACTGGAATCCTTTCCTTATGCTGGGCTATTTGCTTTTCAGTTGTGAGAACTCTTTTACTATTTAGAGAGGAAAAAAGTGTTGTAGGAATGCATCATATACAGCTATTATGATGACTAAAAAGCTGGAGCCACAGAAAAGGCAAAATACCTTAAGGCACGGATAGGTTTCCTTTACTGAAATGAATGTAATAATTTTATGAATCAGAATTGGAGCATGTTTGGAAGTTAGGGCATCACAGGAAAGTCAGTTATGCATATAGGAATGAATCAGGCAAGCAAATCAATGCTGGGCTTATAGTTGCTTTTATTTTATATGATTATTTTGGACTTAGGATGTTATTTTAACATAATTGAAAATAAATGTTGACTGTTTGATTAAGCTGAGTCTTCTTTAAAGACTTGAAACAAAAGTACAGTTCTGCTGTTTTCCTGTGGCCCTAGTGGTGGGTTTAGATGGTGTAAATCAGCAAAAGCTCCATTTAAGTGAGCGTGGGATTACACTGATGTAAAATGGTGAGCACAGCTGAGCCTTGCATATTTATCTTGGTTATGGACCTTGAACTTGCATCCACAGCTTGTCGGGGGGGAAGGAGATATCCCATTACAGCTTCTAGTTTTCTTCCTGCAAGCCGGTGCTCTCAGCCTCCTCTGTAAGACCATACATGGCTGTGCAAGTCGAGTTTCCCAGGCGATTAAATGTCATTGTTTTGAAACATTTAGATGATGTCAGGAACTGTGGCGCAAAGAAACAAAGTTCCATTAATTACTCAAATATTTATCGTAGTGGGGTAATTTAAAGCATTAATGACGGCTTCACCCTTTCTCTGTTTGCAAAACTGAATCGTAGTTTTAAAAGGATATAGCCAAATCTTTGGGTCTTAAGGTCTGTCGTGTTTTAGTTCATGCGGATACTGCACTGCTCTCCTAATTTGTCCCAGGAAGTAGAAATTTTATAGGTCATATTTTGATAAAGCAGTTTCTTAACGATGGGTTAGGATTCCCTCTTCTGTACCCATCACTTCTCACAGGTAGCTGAGCACCAGGGACAGCTGGAGAGGCTGTTCCTTTTGGAAGTCCTTATGTCAAGCGGTACACGTTACCTTCTAAAGAGGAAAACTTGTATCTCAGCTTTTCCTTGGCAGGTAGAATTTACTCAGTTTGAAGCCCTTCACCCTAGCTATCACTAAAAATGTCATTCTTTAAAAAGGACTCAAGATGTACATTCTGCTTTTACAAAAAGCATTTGATGTTTTAATTTTTCTCATATGTTATTTTAATTACCAGGCTAGTCACAGCATCTATAGTGCACGTGTTGCTATAGCTGAATATCCAAAGAGCATAAAAACACAAGGTGGTAGAATTTGAAGGGAAGCATTCCTTCCTTAATATTAGATGTAAAGGATTTAACATCTAAGTCAGTGCTGATGTTTAATTTGTGTTTAATTCTCAGTTAAATGATTATGGTAATGTTGATCATTTTTCATAAACAACTTTGGTTAAATAGATCAAGGTAATTATTAAGGGAGGATATAGTCTGAAGAAATAAATGTCTGTGTAGAAGATTGTGAAGCTAAAACTGTGTGAAAGCTGCTTTGAGCCTGACAGCCTCATCCAGGT
This sequence comes from Chloroceryle amazona, assembly GCA_027560015.1. Taxonomy (NCBI): domain Eukaryota; kingdom Metazoa; phylum Chordata; class Aves; order Coraciiformes; family Cerylidae; genus Chloroceryle; species Chloroceryle amazona. The sequence continues at coordinate 9,781 of JANHFX010000401.1, read as the reverse complement.
GTCTGTGTTAAGTTACCAGTGTGCCACTGGGTTGTGATAGTGCTAGGGAAATGTAGTGTCTTAACTATGGCTCTTTGTCTTTGTGTGGCCATTTCTGGGGAATGTAGGCACGATATTCATGACCAGACTTGAATATGTGGCTGGGATTGGTTCATGCTTGGGCTTCTCTGCCTGTTGTTGATGGGGTACTGCCATTTGGTCTGCAGTAGAGCAGTGCTCTTTAGTGACAGGTTACTATGGACAGATACACAGCATTTTTATTTTGAGGCTGAGCTGCTTATCAGAGGTCTTTGGCTGGAAGAGACCTTCAAGTTCATCTAGTCAAACCTTTGACCCAATGCTGCAAGCTCACTACTAGACCACGTCCCTGTCTTTCCTTTTAACTTGAATGGTATTTTTCTTTGGGGTGGTTAAAGAAGTTGTAGTGATGTTGCTACCAGGCTAGAGCCGACATCAGGCTCAATTTGGTTGGTGAACATACAACAATTCTAGTGTTTTCTGTGCTCAAAAACACAGACAGCTTGTCTCGTTGAAATATTCATGCTTAAGTATTTTGAGATGACTGAAGACTTGGTGAAATTAAATGATGTATAGTTTGAGCTGAAGAGAATTGTGGATGTATTTGCAGTATGATTCTTAGCCCAGTGTGCTTCATTTTGATGATACAGAGCAAAGATGTTTTTCACTACACACCACTGTTTATTCCCAGCCAAAATGAATGCAAAGAGAGTATAAAGTGCTGCTGAATTAGATTTCACATTTCTAGACTGCAGAAGGAAATGAGCACTAATGAACGCTTAGGAGTTTGTTATTATGTGCCTTTGTGGTCCCCCTTTAGGAAGACCACGCATTACCTGAAACGTGGTCCGTATTTAAAGCCCAGACTAGCTGGCCCTAGCAAGTAAGAAGCTGAGATGTCTGCCCTAAACAGTGCTGGGGAGGGTTCAGTGCTGAGCTTGAATTACAGAGGACTTTTTCTTGCTTTAAGGTGTGAGCTCCTCTTTGCTCTGAAGCAGAGAGAGTCCATTTACCAGCAAAGAAAGGCTGGGAGTGCACTTGTCTTCAAGGCTGGTCTGATAGCTGTGGGAGGACTTTATTCAGAGGTTGTTAGTTTTGAATCTGTATCACTAGGGTTAATTTTGCTCCTTGGTTTAACTTTAAATTCCCTTTGTTTAATAGTTCTCATTGTTCTGAGTGTGATTCCACACATGGCCATGGAGCCCTGACTTCCACATAGGCCTGGCTTTCTCCTCCTCCATTCCATTGCACTAAAAGAAGTGAACCCATTAGGGTGGGGTGTTTTTATCCATTTATATGCATTCAAAATACTTCCTTGGTGGAGCCAAATGCATTGGTGGGAGAGAGATTTCTGCCTGCTCAGACAGAATATGGCCCTTTCAAGAGTCCCAGTTGCATCGCACAGTAGCCAGGGCTACTGCAGACTTGGAAGCCACCTTTGTCCCTGGTAAGCAGGTGGTGCAGCCATCCTGTGCTCAAGAGGTATTGATGACATGCAGACAAAACCAAATACATTCATTTTTTTATTTGGATGTTGTGACAAATGCTTCATAATTTCCCCAATAGATTTTCCTTTTTACCAGTGTTGACCTTTTAAAGGACTGCAAAGCTGAGAAGCTTAATGCCATCTCACCTGAAAGCTGAGTATGCACTGTGCTGTGTTTCCCTTGCTGTTTAGAAGGTTATCCCATCAGTCTGTAGTGCTTTCATCACATTTCTTTTTCTAATAATTTTGGAAAGGGAAGTTATTGGTTGGTTATTTTTCCAACCTCTGTTGCAAATCAAAATACAAAGACAGACTGCAGCATCTGGCCTTTTTGCTACAAATCCAAGCATAGCTGTTTGCTAAAGTGGGGATAGAGTGCCTGACTAGAAGGGCAAGAACTGCTGCTGTTAATTTGCTATTAACTCTGTCCCACAGAAAACCAGGACAACCATGAAAGCTGGGTAAGCTGTTAAGTCACACTCCCTTTTGGCTTGCCTGGTTAGCCTTCCTTAAATCCATTTCAATTCTCCCAAGGAGGTCTCAGCCTCTGATTGCTTTTTTTTTTTTTTCTGGGTTAATCCTGCAGTTACTGAATCACCACCTCTGGGGACTAGGAAGAGAATCTAACAAGATGCTAAAAATCTAAAAATGTCTCCACTGCTTGTCAAGTGAAATACCCCTACAACTGCATTTGTTTCATTGAAGCATTGAACTGCAGAGTGTTGAAAGAGTTTTCAGTAATTGTGAAGAAGATAAAGTGGTTTGAATACAAGTTTAGAACTCAAATACTGATTAGTCCTCAGAGATGACTGAAATTTCAGCTTCACAACATAGTCCTTGCCAGTTCAATTCTTTTCTTGTAACCATTCTAAAGACTGGAAATGGCAGAGCTGCAGCTGTATCACTTATAAGCAGTCCCACTAAGTTGGGAAAGAAATAATTGAAATGTATGATTGATTTGTGATTTCACTTTCATTTGAAATAAATTACTGGGGAGGTAATTAAATTCTTCCCATGAAATAAGTTAACTTGATTAATTTTGGTGGTCTAGAAATGGACTTTAGGGCAAGTAGAGTCTATGAAATTAAAGTCAGTAAAACATTTTCTAACAGCCTTTCAATAAACAAATCTTACTGGGAGTGGTTTTATAAATGCTGCTTGTGAGTGATTTATCTTTGCCTCACTCTTTGAGGGTCTTGTCCAAGAATTAAGTGCAACTTTTAGCTGATAGTTCAGGAAGGAGAACAATTAATATTTGTGTCAGTGGGTTATGGACAGTAGACATTCCTGTAGTGAATAGTTTTAATCTGATTAAAAGCTATTTAGTGAACTATTTGTAATATTTCATCTCCCATTTGAAAGTCCTGTGAGCAATGTTACTTTTCTGCACTGCAGAGTACTTGGCTATAGTCATGTAGTGTGCTAAAATCCCCTGGAGGAATACAAAGCATTACAACAAACTGTTAATTTACAGGAGAAATCCTCAAAATTTCCTTCATGGAGGATGGTTTGAGTATGACCTTAGAGTGGAGACAGAGTAACAAAATGTAGCTGTAAAGAGTGTTCACACCTAGCTGTTTTGGTAGCACTTTTGGAAATTGTGGTTTTGTATCTTCTCTAAACATGAAGAGTAATTAATGGTTTACTACGGGATTAATTTCCTATAGATTAATGGCATTGTAAACCAAGAAGGATCAAAAGTAAGGTCCTTACAAAAGGATGAACAATATTATAAACTATCAGCTAGTTCTCATTAACCAGTACTGAGGTGTCCCAGCTAATGGCATTGTATCTTGGATGTTATGGGGACATTCCTTTGTGTTCCTGCTGTGAGCCAGGAGAGGAGTCCTTAGGAGAGGGCACTGCAGAGATGCTGTCATTCCCCAGGGATCCCCTTGCTGCTGACCAGGCCATGCCAGCTCATACCCCATGATATTCCTTCACCAGTCTAAAAAGTAAACTAATGATAGAAGACTTAAAATACTACTAATAAAATAATTAATGTCTATAGTCACAAAAGAAGCCAATGTTTTGAGTGAAAAAAGCTTGAAGATCCAGGAATGGCTTATAAATATATGTATGTAATTAAGATAGTACAGCTTCAGACACAAATGGTAAGTTTTGATTATACAATATATAGTGTCCTGGTTTGCATGAGAACAGAACTAATTCTGTTCAGTGATTGTACTTTTCAGCTCAGTTCTTCTAACTCCCTGCCCTGTCTGAAGGCAGCAGGCTGTTTGCACAGGCAGTGTCTGCTGCTGGCAGTGAGAGCACCCCGTGGTTAGAGTTACTGCCAAGGTTGGGGTGCAGACCAAGGCCACTGCTGGATCTTCTGTGCCACACGAGGGGTGCAGAAAGTAAAAGGTGGCACCTGCAGGGAGGATTGGACAGGACAGGGGACCCCAAACTGGCCAATGAGGGATTCTACCTCATCATATTCAGTATAAAGCTGAGGGATCATCAGGGTCCCACTGGGCTTTGCTTGGGTTCTGCTCAGCTTAGTTTGGGTCCTCTTCCTGTTTCTTCTCTGGCCAGCATCTGAGGAGGACTCTGTGCATTCTGCCTTCAATCCTGATCTGGGTGTTCCTGAATCCAGCACAAGAATCCAGCTCCTGAACACAGCTCCATCTGCTGTGGGGCTCGGTCTGGGACTCTCCCAGTGCCTGCTCCACAGCACCAGTGGTGACGGTGATGTAATTGCCACTGATGGGGGGAGGAGTTGGGTTCAATACTGGTTTTGTATATGCTTGTATATATTCCATTTTTCTTATTATCTTCATTTTCATTAAAGCTGTTCTATTTTCCTTTCTTATTAGATGTCTCTTTCCCTTAGTCTCTTTCTCTTCTCTTCTGAGGAGGGAGGGAGGTTAACAGAGAGTGTCTTTTAGAGTCTAGCAGGCTGCCCTGACCCTAAACTGTGACAATATGCCATTGCTCTTTTGACAAGCTATTTATCTATCAGATACATAAAGCCTAATGTAGCCCAGGCTTATTATGTTTACCAGCAATACCACGTTTGAAGGGGTACGTGCTTCTAATCATTTTCTTTTTTAATGTCAATAAATGAGACACTTCATTGTGCACACAGCTCTCTGAAAAATCTTCATTTTACAGCCTCCACCAAGGCATACTAGTATGAATTCACCAGCAAATTTGACCTGTAAGGATCATCTGTCACACTCAGTATTTGTAAAGGGAAGAGAGATGAGAGAACTGGAACATTAAGGAGGACAGACTATCATTTTATTATTTTATTAAGGAGGACAGACTATCATTTTCTTCATCTGATGGTTTGTCTCTTATTTTATTCACTTCTGGCTTTGCTACTTCAAGTGTCTGTATTTCGATATGGAATGAAAATCACTTTTCATTCAGGAATGACTTTACAGAAGGAAAGAAATCAGGTACCATCTACAGTTCTGGTCATTGGTACCAGAAGGGAGAAAACTTTTATACCAAATGCTTATATTGTCCCTGCTTCCTACAGTGACATGAAGATATATACCTCTTTACAAGAGTAGAAGAGGAAAGAAGAACAAAGAGCTTGCAGCATCCTTTAGAAATATTTTTTTCTTCAGAAGCCCTGTAAACATCTACACCTTCCAGATGATCCAAAGCCATCAACACGTGACAGGTGATTGAAAGAAAAAATGGCTGTAATTTACAAAGGTTGCAGACCATGAAATCCTTTTAAAAATTATGTTGTCTAATTGTGTGAATTAAATCAACCCAATCTGTAGGAAAAACTAGTTTGGTGAGCATTGAAACTAAATTGATTTCCAATAGTTGGGGGTCTTGTGGCCACCTGGCTTTCTAACTGCATTAATCTGAAAGCTAAAGGGATGTGTTCTTCTGTAAACAGAAATTTAAAAATAGACATTTGCTTTCCTGAAAAAAGCTTGGTAATGGTTTTAATAACATTTTGTCAGCTATTTGACATTAGAAATTCTGTTTTCCAGTCAAAATTCCTCCTCTAATAAAGCAGATACTTTATGAATTAAATATGTTTGTGTTTAAAGAATTTGTAATATCTTCCTCCCAGGTGGATGTTCTGCTATCTAATAACCAGCTAGGCCAATCTGCTTCCTTTCTCACATCTTTCCTTCTGCAGGAACAGTCCCTCCTCTGTCTTCCCAGACAGCTGTCGTTACAAAACTTTGTGAGTTTGTGTGTGTGTGTGTAGTTGGGTTTTTTTGGTTGTTTTTTTGGTTGGTTTGGTTTTGTGTGTGTTTTTAGAAGTGGTATCAATCAGTTGAAAAGAATCAAAGCTTTGCAACAAACCGTTTGAAACATGCACTCATACAGAGGGCTGTTGCACAAAACCAGTCACCTTAAGAAAGCAGACTAAAAAGAGCAACAAAACAAACCCAAAGAAATTCTCCTTTATACAGCTACGACGTATCTTTTGGGTGATTGAACAGCAGAGGGGAACGCTGCATCTTCAGATCTCTGCGTTCCACCACTGCAAACTAAGGAAAGGACCAAGGGCTGATCACTAGGAAAGGTCTTGTTAGAGTTTGCCTATGGTTTACACAACTGTCTTCTAGTGATTGTGGTCATGTTGGAGATCAGGAATTCCTGGGAATTATCCCTGAACCAGAGAAATGAGCACAGTGATAAGGAAACCTTACTAATCCCGTCTCTGTCAGCTTCAGATACTAACCTAAACTAATTATTGTACAAAGCCCTGATAAATGACTTATCAGCACTTGTTTTGCAAGCTTGCATGCATTCTTTAGGGAACAGAATGTCAGGGTCTTTCACCAAAACAAAGGCGGCGATGTGGGCACAGCAGGAGACCTGTTAAAACTGGCTCTGCAGGTTTGTCAGCAGAAATGAGGCAGACCACCCTAAGACCCTCACAGACTAATTGCCCGTGTGGCACTAGGCAGAGATTGGGCAGGCACATATGTTAATAATTTCTCGGAAAACTAATGAATATGTAACCAAATTTTTGGAAATCTAATGCATAGTCATGTAGACGTTGTGTAAGTATGTTCTGGTTAACTGCAGGGGACATGCACATGTGGAGGAGTGATCCCCTGTGTGTCCAGCACTGCAAGCAAAGAATAACTGCTTAATAACACCACGCTGTTACTGAGTTTGTCTTGGAATCACTGCCCAGCTGCACCCAGTCACCCACTTTGGTGAGGAGTGATAGAAAGCAAGGGGGCTTGGAAATGCTGATCTTTGAATCAATAGTTAGATAGTCCCAACAGTGGACTCAAAAGCAACTGCAAAGGGAAGAAAGATTGCTAAGTCCACCCCTACAGTGAAGCACAATAATGATGAGACAGGCACGGGTCTGCCTTTACGTATTAATTTACTAGTAGTAAAACTTGTAATTTATGTACTTATTTCTCTTTGACAGGACCTCTGGAACACAAACTACCAGCAGAACCAGTCAGCAGAACCTGGCCCGTTACTCATCATCAACCAGCTTGCTGGTACAAGGCTTCTACAGAAGGATTTTTCCCCAGTCCTTCCTGTCTGTGCATTGCTAGGTCAGCTGGCACTACAGTAGGAATGGTGTTCGGGCTGTCCTTCAAAGGATGTGTGTGTGACAGCTCTTCTGGCAAGTGCCAAGCAAGGGAGTGGTTTGAGCAGCGGGATTATTCTGTCCCTGCTGGCCCGCCAAGAAGGTGCTGCCAGGTAAGAAGGCATCCATCTGTGACCTTGGCCAGCTTTTGTATGGTGAGATGTGGGAGGAGAGGGCTCTTCCCACAGACCCTTCACTGCTAGCACTTGCTTGAGAGCTGACACCTATTTCATTTAAGTGTGTTAAAAAAAAAAATCAAAGGCTATTGAAATATTTCTTTGTAATATTTGATATGATTTGGGAGGTGTAAGACACCTGAAGATGCTACATAGGTTTTCCCGAAGCAGCCCCCTTTTCTTGTCTTTGTCACAAATACCTCACTTCTATTTGCAATAAAAAAATATTAGCCATATGCTCTTACTTAAGGTGAACCTGGGGAGTGGATGGTATTCATTTCTGTTTTACTCACTGTCCTGTTGAATTACCACAAATACTCGTCCGTCCCTAGGTGTTTACAACCACAGCTACATCAGGAAGCCCTTGCAAATGCCAGAGGGTTTGCAGACAGTCCAAAGGAGGCAGTGAGGTGCTTTGCATGCAAGAAGCAGCAAGCAGCAGGATTCAGTGCCTGCAGGAAGCGGCGTGCAGAAAGCAGAGCCTGCTGTGGCTGCAGCACCTCAGGCTGCTGGTGCTGCCAGGCATTTGTTCCTTTGCTGCTGCTGCTGTGGCTGTTGCAGGTGCTTGTTCTGCTCTACTGTGTTAAGGCTTTTTTAACACGAACAAGGGACACGTCCGTCCTCATGTCTTATCCCCAACATCAAAGCAAAAATGGGGAAAAACAGAAATGGCAGTTGGTGGGTACCTGGTCTCATGTATGGCAGCATGTGTACACCACGTGGCAGCAGATTCTGAAGGGTTTGGAATTACCTTCAGAGCATCTATAATTCAGCTGGGACAGGAATGTTGCTCAGAAGTTGGAACTGAGGGTACTTGATATCTGAGTATCAAGGAATCTGCACGGTGCTTGCTGTGTGCCATGACATGTGCTCCAGGTCACGTGCCCACTTCTCATTGCCAAAGAGATGACTTTTGCCACTTTTTGTCTGTTACAGTCTAGACTCCAACAGAGCTTCACCAAGAAGCGTGACGAGGGTTACAGGATACTGCAGAAAGCACCTGGTGATGAATTACACTTAAGCATGGATCCGTTCTGAAGAATAAAAAGTATTCTTCATGTGATGCTGCTTTTTTATCATATTGGCAGGTTATACTAAGAATAAGATAAGAAATAAGGCTGGAATATAAAGAAAACTTGGAAATGGTCATGATTTTCAGTGACTTTGTCACTAAAGGGAGCGTGAGACGTATGGGAGATGATGCCTTTGAACTGTGACGGGAAGATGGGCGTTTGCTAACCTAAGATGGTGCAGCTCTGTCAGGACAGACAGATGTCTGTCCATTGCTAAAATAGAGGCCAAAAAGCTGGCGTAAGCAGGAAGCTCGGCACGTATTTCTCTAAGTGTAAGATACAAGGAGATCCAGAAAGAGTTTTAGGTATGAATTTTCTACTCCATTTATGTCTCTATTTAAAGCAGTTAAATTTTATAGCACCTGGGAAACCAACAGCCTCTGTACCAAGGACAAACGTCCATCCCCAAAACAAACCTTGCTTTTTCGCAGGGAAAGTCTGCACATTAAATGAAGCAATGGTAACTACTGACTAACTGTGTGTGTGCATCTATATATATTCTGAAATCTACGCAGCATTGCACCCTGTCTTCCTCCCATCCTACTCAGCCCCTCTCCGCTACTATTCCCTCGCTCCCGCCAGGGCGTTGGAATTTCGGCACTGAGTGTATTCACCTCCCGCCAAAACCTAGAGGCTGCTTCCCCCCAGCCCCCGCCTCCCTTCCTCACCTCCCGCCGCTGCCCCGTCTCCGTTGGCGGGAGGGCCCGGGGGGTGGCAGGGGACCTTCCCGGGAGGACCCCAACCCCTTCGCGCCCCTCCCCAGCCCGCCCGCTGCCCGAGACGCCGCTCGCCCAGTGCCCATGTGCGGGCGGGCGGCCGGGACATGCTCACTGGGGGTGCTCCGCGCCGCGGCTGCCGCACATGCTCACTGGCCGCGGAGGGCACCGTCGGAGGTAGGGCTGCTTCTGCCGCCGGAGGAGCCGCGCTGTCGTTCCGAGCGGGCCGCAGCATGGCCCGCCGCCGCTTCCTCGGTCGCCGCTGGCCCTAATCGCGGAGCTCTGGGGGCGGGTGTCCGCGGAGGAGCGTCTGGCGGTGAGCGCTGGGCACCGGCCGTCAGGGCCGTGGCGATTGCAGGGCTGCGTGTGCACGCGGGGCCCGCGCCCTAAGTGAGGCGGGTGGGGAAAAAAGGCCGCGGAGGAGCAGGGGGCCGGCGCGAGACCTCTGTTCCCGCCGGGCCGTAGCGTCCCGAGCTTCGTCAGCACCTCGGCCAGCGCCGGTTCTGGCGGGATGGCCTCGGCTGTGCGGCCGGGCCGGGCGGCGCCGGGGCTGAGGGGTCCTGCCCTGAGGGCAGAGCCGGGGCCGTCCCGCCGCTGCGGGGGCAGCGAGCTGTGTGGGGAGCCCCGCTCTTTTCCTTCCCCCGCTCTCCCTGCGGTGTGCTGGAAGCTCTCGGCAGCGCGGAGGCCGCTCCCTCTCCGGTGCTGGGGCTGGTGGGAGGCCTCGGAGGCGAGGAGTAGAGAGGGACGGCGGGGGCAGCTCCGCGACCGTT
>JANHFX010000400.1:37858-83164 GCA_027560015.1 Chloroceryle amazona | reverse complement strand
ATCGTCAGCATATTTCAGCAGTGCTGCTTGTTCTTGTAACTTTCCATGGCCCCAATCATTTAATACACAGTCCACAATAGCAAGTTCCCTAGTGATGAACAAACAAGCTTTTACATTTAAAAGTCTGTGGTTATTAGAATAATTACCCTTTAAAAACCCAAACTCCTCAAAATTACTTAGACAAAGTAAAATTCAGGTTTATAGAAGAACCCACCCATGTCCTTTATGATACTTTCCTATAGTGTCCCATACAAATATATGTGGCTAATCAACTCTAGGTTCTTGGATTATAACCAACCTTTCACAGGGTCTTCTCATCCTTAAAAAGTTTTTCTTTCTACCATCAATGAGGTTTGGCTGTATGGCTAGTGAAGCCATAACACAGTAGGGACTCAGCTAAATTCTTCACTAGCTGAAGTGTGTTTTTTCTGTGCCTCTTCCTTTAGGTGAATCTGGCATTACACTCCTCATAAAGTATACTCCTGCCAAATCTCCTAGTCACTCAACAGAAGATACCTTTTTTGTTCTTTATATGTTGGTCTGTCACACAAATACAGAGGTGTCTTTGTGCTTCCACAAGCATAGCTAACATGGCATGAACCTATAGCAGCGCCTTTGGCTACAGAGACCACCACTCAAAGTGCCATTTGGTTTGCAATTATGAAAGTGGTATTTTCTCCCCAGTCCATGCCACTGTGCTGGGCATTTCAACTCCTTAATCTTGATCTATATGACCCTGTATCAATCATAATTTTGCACTATTTTCATTTAATAATTTCTAGTATTTATTATAATTTTATTATTCTAATTTATAAAATTCACTTAAAATATAGCTTTGCATAATACAATTTTGTCTTAAATATCAATCTGATCATGGTCCAGCTTCAACATGAACTTTGCTTTAAGATCTGCAATAAAACAAAGACACTTCTGGGTTTCAGTGTTAGGACTTTAAAAAGGGTTAAGGTCACTTTTTCTTCCATGGTGCACAGTTTTTGAGAAAGGCATTATAGACCTGAACATTGCATTCAGACTGGGTTATGGCTACAACTTAGAGTCATACAGCAAATCTAAATTTCTTTAACACTGAGAGACAAGAGTAGAAACTTGTCAAGGACTACATGGTCTTGTTAAATACTTGTAAAGATACATTAGTTTAGTAACACAGAATAAATTAGTGATCATTACTAGTGTAAATGTGAATTTGTAGAGTTCAAAAATTTCTACAGGTTTTGCACATCTTAGAAAAACAAATCATGTAGTCATCTAACCACGCATTTTCCATGAGAAGCATGTACTCCCCTTCCGAAGTCACAAATGGGTTCTGCATTTCTGCTATGCAGAGGGGTTGATTGAGAAGCCATTTTAAGTTCTCCAGTCCTCACTACAATATTTACACCAGTTTCATGTTTCTCAACCATCTTATACCATTGTGGGATAAAGACATAGCAGAGATCCTTGTTTCAGGGGACATTCTTATGTCTCCTCTTCCCTTCTTATATTATAGGCCCCAGCTTTGTTGACACCATTAACCAGTTCAGACATAAATTTGCCTTCCATAAAGAGCAATGCTGTTACTGGTATGCTACAAGTTTTTGCATCTGGGTGTTGTGTATTTACCTGATGTAATTTAGTAGATGAGATTTTTTTTTTTTTTAAATTCATTGCATGAAAACACTCTTCTTAACCTTTATGCAACACATCTGACTTTGATCTATTAGCACCCCCTTTTGGTCAACTGTTGGAGATATGTTAAAAAAACCCAAACAGGACAGCTCAGGAAATCAGATCACAACATAGAGATGAAACAAAGTCTTGAAGAAAAACTCATGTGCCTCATGAAAAATGGAGGCCTCATTAAGTAGTAAGTCTAAATAGAGTTCTAAGTATTCCAATACTGAATAACCAGAGCACCAGTAAGTGTACATATACACATATGCAGTTTTACTGAACACTTCAATACATTGAACAGACAATCATTCTCAGAAGCCCAACTTTTAGAAATATTTTGGCATTTATCAAGAATAATATAGACTTCGCAGTGTATAGCCACCATAAAAAACATTGAAATTCTGATCAAAAAGAATACAGAAAACCTGACGGTTTAGAACTTCCACAGAATACAGCCTAGTCACACACTATAATTAAGTAGAGTAAAACCAAATCAGTATAATGTTCTTTTATATAAAATACAGATATTAATGACTGCCTGCTATGTCACATACAGTACATACATGGTATTCAGCCCCAATATAATGCATTTTTATAAAGACATCTAGTAAAGTTGAACTTGAGAGACAAACTTAAATATAGTGGGATAATACATCCTTGGTAGCAATTTACTATTGTAATTAAAGTCACAATTACTGATCAGAGTCTATGGTATTTTATTTTTACCAGGATACATTTACTATCCTTATAACATCCCACCATAAACAAGATTTGGAATATAATACTAAACACTACCTGTTGAGACCACGTAGCTTTATTTTGTAGGATAAACAGCACAAGTAACTTCTCTATTTGGAGGACAAGCAAGTTGCCCATTTATAGTTATATTGTCAGACAATACTGGCAAATCATAATTTCTCATTTTCCTACAAAATGGTTAAATTCTAAACACAGTAAATTATGTTTCTGAAAGGATGAAAAGAATACTTATTTATTTAATCCAAACTACTGAAATTTCTGTATTAAGTGGCAAAAAAGATAAAAATTGAAATAGAAATATATAAATGCTGCTTCTACTTGCTAAAAGGTTCATATATAAAAGTACATATATATATATATATTCCAGGTGTGGGTTCAGAAAACAGGACAGGAACTGATTGGGCTTTTCTGTTAGGCTGTCCTGCTTTGAGTGAGAACAGAATTCAGATCAGTGATTTTATTTTCAGCTCAGTGTCTTCTAACTAACTGCACTTTCTGAAGTTAGCAGCATGTTTTTGCAGGCAGTGTCTGCTTCTAGAAGTGATAACACCCTGTGTTTAGAGTTACTACCAAGGATTGGTATGCAGACCAAGGCCGCTGCTGGGGGTGCAGAAAGGACAGGTGACCCTAAACTGACCAATGAGAGATTCCATCTCATATACGGCATAAACGTTATAAAGCTGAGGGATCATGAAGGTTAAGCCCCGCTCGGCTCTGGTCTTTTTCTGACTTCTTCCTTGCTTCTTCAATGGCTGGCATCTGAGGAGGACTCTGTCCATTCTGCATTCAATCCTGATCTGTATGTTCTTGAATCTGTTACCAGAATCCAGCTCTTGAACACAGTTCCCATCTATCACTGGGCCCAATCTGGGACTTTCCCGGTGCCTGATCCACATCATCAGTGGTGACAGTGATCAGGGGGGCTTGAGTTCAATATTGATTTTGTACATATTTGTATATATTCCATTTTTATTATTTTCATTAAAGTTGTTCTAGTTTCCTTTTCTAATCAATAAGTGTCTCTCCATTATTCTCTTTCTCTTCCACTTTGGGGAGGGAGGGGGGTTAACAGAGAGTTTCTGTTATAGGTCTGAAGGGCCACCCTGACTGTAAACCTTGAGATTTATTGGTGCCCAACATGAGGCATAATCAGAGCTTTGACAGGTTGCCCAACTAGTTCAAATTCCTGTTCGCTCAGTTGAGATAAAATGATTTTTTTCCTGAGTCTTATGGATTGGAAACTAAAGGAGATGACTTAAATAATGTCATTTCTGACACAAAAGTTAATGTATCATGCCTTTTTCCAGTTTGTTTCAGAGTTAAAAGATGTAATGTTCCCTTACATGCCATATGAGTTATGTTATTGTTTGCTTGTTCTCACTCTGTATCTGAAAGATCTTGGTTCTGGGCGCTGGGTGAAAGCCACTGGTTTATTCTGGTGTTTATCTCTGATTTATGTTGCACTGAATTGGGCAGAGAGCAGCATCAGAGTGCATCTCTGTACTACAGGCATTACATTGTGGAATTTGTTACTAAGAAGACACTTAGTTTTACCTTGGGAAGTTCTACTGCTCCCCAGTATGCTAATCTGACTCCACTGGATTTCAGAATTCCATTAAATTGTGAGGACTGTGTATATTGTTATCACAAAAAAGAGCATATTATTATTATTTTCCATTCTCTTTATTATGTGGTGTCAGATTAATCATCAGTGCAGTTGTACGTGTCAGGCAACCATGTCTAAAATGTAGAGTGCATGCCACTTCCCTGCAAGGTTCCATGAAAAGCTCTGCAGTTATCCGGAATCCATGAGGTTTTATGACATGCAGGAAACACTCTGCAGGTCCAACCCACAAGCCCTGTTGCTGTGCCAGCTCCAAAACCAAGCACCACAGTTTCTCATACTCCTCAAGCCCCCGCCCCCCCCCCATGAGCCCTGCTGCTGCTCCGGTTCTCAAAACAAGCACTGTTGCTGCTCCATCTCCTACAAGAAGCACCAAAGCTATGTCAACTCTGTTAACAAGCACCATAGCTAATTCAACTCCAGCAACAAACCTGGCAGCTACACTGACAGCTACTGTGGCCACTCCCACTCAATCTGCACCTGTACAAGTTGCTCCTGTGAGGAAAAGAATGCAAACAGAACAGCCACATCCAGTGACAGAGCAGGGAGAGAGAGGGTCCTTCCAAAGATGAATCAGAGTATGAGTCGGAACCAGATGTGAAGCCTGATGCCCCTGCAACTGGAAAGAAACACCTAAAAAAAACAGATCGCCCAGTGTGGTCAAATGATAATGGAGCAGGTTTTTCTAAAGCAAACCCATCAGATGTGAAGTCATCAGATGCAGAGGTTACCACCAAACCTTTATCTATGAAGGAGATAAGAAATCTGAGAAAGGACTATGGCTGTCATGAAGGTGACTAACTGACCACATGGCTACTCCGATGCTGGGATAATGGGGCCAAGTCGAATTGGACAGTAGAAAATACAGGCAGTTGGGATCCCTGGCCAAAGATGGAGGCACTGATAAAGAACTTGCAAGAAAGAGCAACTCTATCAGTCTCTGGAGGCAACTCTTGTCAGCTGTAAAATCCACGTACCCCTTTTAAGGATGGCATCAAATGCCACCCAAGCAAATGGACTACCATGGAAAAAGGTATCAAGTACCTGAGAGAATTAGCTGTGCAATGAGTGATTTATGGTGACAGACGAGTAGTAAACCCTGATGCAAACCCATGCCAGTGCCCCATGTTGCAGAAGTTTGTGCAGTCCCCCCTCAGCCTATTCCCACACATTGTCAACAATGATCTGGGGAACAGATGGCGAGGCACCAACTGTGACCAAAGTGTCTAGGAGTGTATGATACTATGAAGACAGTGTCTCTGGTCCTCTATAGGCCTGTTTATCAGCCCTGGAGACATCAGTTAAAATAATGAGTGAAACAATAGAGAGAAGGGAAAACATCCTATTTTGCCCCTGAGTAGACCTGTGTTGAAGCCATTAGGAGAAGACGCTCTTCTACAAGACCAGATAAACAGGAGCAGTACATGTCATGACATACCCTGTGGTCTCTCCTGTGTGACTTTGGAGAGAAAATGAGAAAATGGGATGGAAAACCTACCTCTGCTCTTCAGGCATGATTACTTGCAAAGTAAAACAAAAAGAATTCTTCCAGAAGGGAGGCTGCTTTGGTCCACTGTTAGCAATCCTCTGGTCCAAGTGCATGGGCCTCAGGTCAAAACATGAGTAGGGGAAATCAAAATGTAGGGCATGTAGTCCATCCAAATCCTGTAGTCCTTACAAATCCTGTAAAGAGTGTAAATCCTATGAACTGTGTATACTCTGGAACCAGATAAATCATGGAAACCTGGTGAACTATACAAACCCAAGTGCCAATTATGGACACTACCATCAGAATTAAAGGGCTCTGCCTCCAGCCAGGTGGAGGAGAGGGACAACAGAGTTTATTGGACTGTGTGAATTCAATGGCCTGGCAGGGTTAGAACCACAAAAGTATAGAGCCCTAGTAGATACTGGTGCACAGTGCACCCTATTGCCATTGAATCATAAAGGGACTGAATCTGTTACCATTACTGGAGTAACAGGAGGATCGCAAGATCTGTCTGTATTGGAGGCCAAAGTGAGTCTAACTAGGAATAAATGAGAAAGGCACTGTATAGTGACTGGTCCAGATGCTCTGTGCATCCTTGGAATAGACTTCAAGAAGGGGTATTATAAGGACCCAAAAGGGTATTTATGGGTCTTTGGTATAGCAGCTGTAGAGACTGAGGACAAGGAACAGCTGACTGTCCTGCCTAAACTTACAGAGGAGTCTGCCGTTGTGGGTAAAATGAGAGTTGAGGATCAAAAGGTGCCAACTGCTACTGAAATCGTGCATCGACAACAGTATCGCACCAACCGAGACTCTAGCACCTATCCAGAAGGTGATCCATCAAGGGATTGGTTAGAAAAACTTGCTCACCCTTTAACAGTCTGATATGGCCAGTGCGGAAATCTAATGGGGAATGGAGACTAACAGTGGCCTGAATGCAGTTACACCAGCAATGAGTGCTGCCAGACATATTAGAACACCAGTATGAACTGGAGTCAAAGGTAGCTAAGTGCTACCTGCATGAGATACACGGTTTTTGGGAATCAAATGGCAAGATGTTTGTCACCAGATCCCATTGGATGTGGTTAACAAAATGACAGTGATATCCCCACCAACTAGCAAAAAGGAAACACGAGGTTTCTTTATTGTGAGAGGAGGTGGGGGGAGGAAGTGATAGAGCAGCTCAGTGGACACCTGGCATCCAACCAAGGTCAAACTACCACTGCCCTTTTTGGCACCCAACATGGGGCACAACAACATCAGTTTTATATAAATTGCATTATAGCTTAGTAGTTATTAAGCAGCAAGCTCCTGTGCAGGTCACGGAGTTTGGAGGCTACACTGCTTATCTCACTATTTTGCCAACATCAGGAATACAGTTAATACAAACAAAAGCTATGTGTTTTGCCTTAGAAAAAGAAATTTCTGGGTTGGAAGGGACCTCTAGAGGTCACCTAGTCCAACCACCCTGCTGAGAGAAGGGACATTCTCTAGACATCCAACTAGAGCAGGCTGCTCAGAGCTTCGTCAAGCCCCACCTTGAATGTCTCCAGGGATAGGGCCTCAATCACCTCCCTGGGCAACCTGTTCCAGTGCTCCACCACTCTCATGGTAAAGAATATATTCATTTTCCCTTCACAGATGAATCCTGGAGGGTCCCAAACACCGCTGGCACCTGGTAGCTGTGATTCATGGGAAGAACAATTTATATCAGGCTAACAAGACTGCTACCCCAACTGTCTCTCCTGTCGCCACTGCAGATATCTGAAATATCCCTGAGCTACCACAGCTTTCTCAACACAGCTTTCCCAAAGCAGCCCTGCATGCCAAGATAAATTTGGGATGATTTCAGTAAGCAGGGGATGGCTGGGGGCAGGGCAGTCATGGTGCGTATCTCAGGACTTCAGCCTTATCAGGCACTTGTATGTCAGCCCATCCACCTTATGAATCAAAGCCACCAGCACATGAGACAAGGGTTATTTCCCACACAATATTCAGTCACAGTACCTGTCTGCAAAGGGCTCAGACCTTCCCAGGTAGCTCCATATCTGTCCTACCACGACGTGTTGGTTTTGTGTTCTCTGCGTACATTGTTTAAGGGTCTCCTCCTGCAGGCCTAGTTAGAACCAGCATAACCAATCCCAGTCTCCATCAAGATGTGGCTGGAGGAAGAGGCAAAGAAACACGCACCTCTGTAGCACTGCATGGGAAGTGTCACCTAGCCAGGCTGAATACCCTCTTCTGGTGGCCAGCAGGTCAGGAGAGGTCATTCTACCACCATCCTCGGGTGAGACCTCACCTGGAGTACTGTGTCCATCTCGGGAGCCCCCAACACAGGAAGGACATGGACCTGATGGAGCAGGTCCGGAAGAGGACCACAAAAATGCTGAGGGCTGGAGCAACTTTCCAACAAGCAAAGGCTGAGGGAGTTGGGGTTGTTCATCCTAGAGAAGATAAGACACTGGAGAGACCTTATAGGGGCCTTCCAGTACCCGAAGGAGGCCTACAAGAAAGCTGGGGAGGAACTGTTTACAAGGGCATGTAGCAATAGGATGGGGGCAATGGTTCTATACTAGAGAAGGGTAGGTTTAGATTGGACACAAGGAAGAAGTTCTTTACAATGAGGGTAGTGAAACACTGGACCAGGTTGCCCAGGGAGGTGGTAGAGGCCCCATCCCTGCAGACATTCAAGGTCAGGCTTGATGGGGCCCTGAGCAACCTTCTCTAGATGAGGATGTCCCTGTTCACTGCAGGGGTGTTGGACTGGATGACCTTTAGAGGTCCCTCCAATCCAAACCATTCAATGATTCTATGATTCTACCCAAGAGAACCAACTCATTTCTCTGGAGAAGGTGCTCTAATCAGCAGGCTGCAGTGCGTTCTGGAGAACCTGAGGGAGAGGAACCCAGGCCCCCATACCAAAAGCTGTTTCACTTGGTATAGCATAACAAAATATTAATCAGGCCAGAAATCAGGAAAGAGGTTCAGCATAGACACACCTTGGTGTTTGCTCAGGCTTTCAATGACAAAGCAAATACTGACGTATTTAAGCATTAATAGCTACTTAAGGTATTGCACACCACATAGAGCAGTTCAAGCAGGTAGAGTAAAGCATGTTCTTGCTCTGCAAAGTCCTCTGTCTGGTTATGGCTCACTACTAGAAAAGTGGGCTCAGTCCAGCCAAAAGGGCCAGGAGGCCCCTGACACAGGCTCCCACCTTTCACTTTACCAGCACTGTCATTTAATTGGACATGAACTTTCTGGCAGGAAATGTATACAGTACAAAAATATGCTCGTGTGGTTTACCTTCCTACACAAGATGAGATCTGATTTCACAAGACTGCTCAATTTACAGTACAGCTTAAAATACCAGCTCATCTCCAGTGTGGGTGGTGGTCCCACACTTTCTCCTCCTTCCTGGCAGCAAGGACTGACAATGATTGCACACTGAGCTGGCTGTGCTCACTGAACTGCTGGGAAACTGCTTTAGCACAACAACTAGGGTTTTTTTTTGATTCCAAGGCTAAGGAACTGACGAAGCCTGGCTTGCTACCAGGTGAGCCTCAGAGACAGAAAATAGGGGAAAAAGAAGATGGAGGAAGCTGTGAGAAGGAGGTACAGAAGAAGCCCATCCCACTTTATCAGCACTGAGCTATCAAGTTGGTTCCATTGTACTCAGGCCATTTGAGGAAAAAGAGTGGGTTAGAAATAGTGTCCCAGGGCAAAGCTGAGAGATCATGACCCCACTTTTGAGGGGGCATCCAGTCACTGGGTCAGGTTAATTGTACTGGAAAACTCCACCCTAAATCCCTTTGAAGATCCCATTTTTTCCCCCTTCTTCCTCAGTTCTCTGTCCCCACTCTGTTTTGTAAATCTTTCAGGAATAAAAGGCATCATGCTTTTTTTCTCCAAGAACATTTGACTCACACAGAAATAGGCCAGGTGATAATTGCACAGCACATTGTACTGCTGCTTAAATGTCAGCTGTTAATTAAAACCTCTCCTGAAAATGGGCCATTAATTAGGGCAAATGCAGCCATTCTGTATGGCTTCTGACTAACCACTGAGTAAAAGCATTATTTCAACATTGGTGTTGGGATTGTTAATTTTTGTCTTTGAAAGAAAAAGAATTGGGGAAAAAAAAAAACAAAAACAACACAAAACCAAACCCTGAAACTCCTTGAATTTATTGTTCTTTATTTTAAAGAGAGTTTGAACTAAATATTCTGATAAGAATATTTAAATTTTATTTTAAATATTCTGATAAGAATATTTCAGTGTTAGGTCCAGATATCTCTAACAGTTCTATAACCTTGGTAGGAATGCTTGAATGCTGCCGATAGGAAAATACAGCTCTGACCTGCAAAATCAAACTGTTGTGGCAATTGAATCGTGTCTTTCTGTTCTTAAGAAAATGGCACAATCTGTATGAATCTTACACAGACATCAAAATGTTTGCTAAATCAGGACAGAAAGTAAGGCATGTATTTCCTTTGCAACTTTTCTAAACCACCATGAATTATGAGGGAGAATCATAATATTGATAAAGGATCTAAGTGTTCCAGACTAGAGATATATATATCTGAGCCTTGCAGCTTGACCATCTTGCATTTTGTCTCTTTGGCCTGGATTCAGCAAAGCAATTAAGCCTCTAAATATTCTTATTGATTTCGGTGACAGATAAGCACTTAGCTGAATCGGGTCCCCTTTGCATTCCTTCTTGCCTCACAGTGTATTAGACATTTTGGAAGAGCAGTTCCAGTTATTATCAGTAGCTGTACCGTGAAATCAGGATAGGTGTTGGCACTATTATGCCTAGATACCTATGTGGGAGGTCCATCTGCAAGAATCTCTGCAGAATCTGGATGAAGATTTCAGTCCTTCCCAGTAGCATCGTCACATTTGTGTGAAGAGCAGTTGGACACACCACCCCAGACACCCATCAGCGCATCCATGGCAAGGTCTTCATCTCCACAGCTAAAGAGGAGACAAGCCCTTGATTCGGGATTGGTCTCTTGAAGTCCAGCCTTTGAAGAGAAGCCCCTGGAGAGGAACATCCATCGCACGTGGCTGCACCAAATTCCTGCAGGGGTGGAGGTGGCAGGGGAGAGAGCCCTGCAGCCAGGGTGGGCATCAGGAGGAGGAGGAGGAAACACTGCCCACCAGCCCCTACCATTGCTGGGCGCAGAAAGACTAAACTGACCTTGCTGTTGTTTAATACATGGTTCTAGATCCCCTTTTTACATAAAGAGATAGAAAGTGGTTCTGGTGAAATGGAAAACGCTGTGATGCAATGTGAGGATTGTTGATACATGAGCAGAACTGGAATATATATATAATATACAGTATAATATATTTATATATATAAAGTAAATATAATATGTTTTAGGCACCTTTTTTTTCAAGGTAGCATTATTCCCTGCTTTCATCTGCCTTTTCATCATTTCTCTTCAATCTTTTTTAGTCATCACTATTTTTTGCTCATCATATTTTTTCTAGTTCACACTTTACAGAGAAAGAGGAAATTATGAGAATTAAGTGGTGGCAGGAGCTGCAGAACATTCCTCTTTAAAAGCAGAGCTGGTTTATTTGTCTGAAGTACATGTTATGTAAGTGTATCACTTCCACAGATTAATTATTTCAAAAGATGAATAATGAGGTTCTCAGATGGGTCAGGGCAGACTAGCCTGCTGAATTCTATGACCCCAGTTTTACTGGGGCCACTGGACTTTACATGGGAAAACTGACCAGCTTAGAGCTTGTCTTGTAATATACCACATTAAATAGAAACAGAAAGCATTTAAAAATTGTGTAATGGCAAAAGAGGTGATTAATAAAAAGAAACTTCTGACTGTCAACAGAATTTTCATGGTGTTGAATCTAGCTATTATAAGAATATTAGAGAACTGTTATTGGCTGTGTTCACATCTCTTAAGCAGTTGATTTAGGAATAAATTAATTTATACCTACTTGTTGCTATTATTTTAATATTATAAAATGCTGTGGGGTTGTCTGTTTATTTTTCACACACATGCACAAAAAAAAATTAATCTTGAATATCTACTGCTCTTAAAGCCTTTTAAGATTAACCAGGCCCTACACTTTTTCTCCATCGAAAGCATAATTCTGTGCAGGTCTAATGTTCTAACCCATCATTCTTTTTACAGTATAAAAATTTACTGCTTTAGTGGTTTAATTCAAAGCTAAAACCACATGCAGAGAGCTTTGGAAGCAAAAGAAACCTCTTGAGATTCCTGTTGTGTTGTTGATTCTTCCTGTGCTGACCCATTTCCCCATGTCAATAGATGACAACTGGGCAAACATACACAATCACAATTAACTGTTTGGTTGGTTTTAATAAATAATTTCAGCCTAAAATAACACCTAACTTGAATAACATTGGCATATGAATATCCACGAGTTAGCTTAACATTCTCACTATGTTTCCATTAGCAGTGCAGTAAAACCTTATTTTCCTTATGTTGCTGTAGACAGGGGCATGTTGCCATCCAGCCTAAAGTAACAGGGTTACAAAATCCCTGGACTATCAAAGTCAACCAGGGGACGGCAGTCTGGAGTCAGCCTGAGATTGAATATATATGCTCTGTGTCCCTGAGGCAGGGCTGCTCCTGCTTGAGTTGGTTGTGCATAATCTGGCTGCACATTCAGACAGCTTTATTTCAGGATGCTGCTGTGGAGTACATCTGAACATAGGACCAGCCTACCCTGACAAGAAATAGCATAAAGAAATGAAAAGAACACTTTGTTGATTTTATCATCTCTCTTTATCACCTTTCAGATACATATGAGTAAAATAGGATTTGAAATATTTAACAAAGAGCCTGAATCTTCACAGAAAGCCTTTCTGTCTTTCTGGTGCTTAAACAGTATGTACTTCCCAGTAATACACCAACAAAGCAATTTTTACAAGCTTTTTACTACTGTATCAAATGAATAAACCACAATTAATAATTTCTTTAATGCAGGCAAATTTTTCTATACCTATAAAGCTGGTGAAGAGGTACCATGTCATCGTTTCCAAAGGTGTTTAGGATTTGTGTTGATTTTCCCTCCACACAGGAGTTACTGGGAGGCTGGATCACTCAGCTGGGAGGGAAGCTGGCCCATGTGCGTGTGTCCGTGTACACTGGCGCAGTGCTGATCACAGACCTCGGGGTAGTTTCACAGAAAGTCAGGAGAACTACGTGAGCTGGCAGCAGGGGATGTTCTGCCCATGGGGTTGAGCTAATATCTCTGCTGAGAGGCAGCAAACATTCCCTGTTGGTGAAGATGGTGGGCACTGGCAAGGGGAGCCTCCTGCCTTCCCATTAACATCCGCTTCTGCAGAATGATGCAGTGATGACTAGACATCCTTTCTAGAATCACAGAATTGGTCATAGGATGGTAGGGGTTGGAAGGGACCTCTGGAGATCATTGAGTCCAACCCCCCTACCAGAGCAGGATCACCCAGGGCAGCCCACACAGGAACAGATCCAGGTGGGTTTTAAAAGTCTCCAGAGAAGGAGCCTCCACAACCTCTCCGGACAGCCTGTTCCAGTGCTCCTCACAGTGAAGAAGTTTTTCTTCATGTTGAGGTGGAACTTCTTGTGTTCCAGTTTGTGACCATTGCCTTTCATCCTATCGCAGGGCACCACTGAAAAGAGCCTGGCCCCTTCTACTTGACCCCCACCCTGCAAATATTTGTAAACATTCATAAGATCCCCTCTCAGTCTTCTCCAGGCTAAACAGCCCCAGGGCTCTCAGCCTTTCAACACTTTTGTAATACTAGGTTTTGGTAATATTATTCATCAAATGTGATCAGACATCTGTGACCATATCTATTTTAGCAGCTTCTAATCTGGCATGCTGTGCAATATTCTGCCTCCCATTTCCTTATCCAAGCAGGAAGAAATGGGTAGGGAGCATAATCACATCTTAAAAAAACAAACAAACAAACAAAAAACAAGCAAACCACCTGCAAACAAAAATATCCAAACTAAATCTTTCTTCAGACTTGTCACAATGATGCTAAGGAATGGACATCTGCATTGTGTTCCCTGTGCAATGAGATGCATGGGGAATTATCCTCATCTCAAGCCCTGGGTGGTTAAAACCCTGCCTGACACCTGGCACCCAACCTGCCTGCAATGGTTTGGGAGCCTTAGAGCGACTGCTATGCTCTAAATGTCATTGAGTGAGGATGGGAAAACTCAGGAAAAACGTGAACCAGGAAATTTGTCAGGATCCAGTGCATGAGATAGGCTCTGTCTGTCACGTGCTGGTTCACACAGAAAGGGCAGAGACCCTTGTAAGTAGCATGAGCACTCGTGTATTTATGATGCTCCCACAGCACTTCAGTCTTTTTTTCTATCGCTCTCTGGTGCATCCCAGCTGTTTGTCAAACAGCTACAACAACACATCCTTACCGAGTAGAAGAGAAGCCAAAATGCTGCTTTAAATGCACGTGAAACGGGTCTTTGAGAGGAAGGCAGAAAAAATGTTCTACTCAAAATGCATCAGTAGCTGGTGGATCCTATCTCCCAGTGGGTCCCTGTGCAGCTGACTGGTGGGTCCTCACAGTGATGCCCAGCTCCTGCTACGTCCCAGACTCATTCAGAACCAGGAGCTGAGCTATTGCTTCTCGCAAAGGTTTCTCAGATGAGAAAAAAAGCCCTTTTCCATGCTGTATAAAAAGAAAGTAAGTTTCAATAATAAAGTAATACATCTGTTACAGTCACACAATGTAGCCGAGGCATACATCTGAGCTATTGTAACAGCTTTTTCAGCAGAATAAATATAACATCTCCTACTTTCCCTGTTCCCAAGTATGCTAATATCCTTTTGACATTTCTTCCGCATTGCCCTGTGCGCGGAGATCTCTTTCTGGATCCAGTTAGTCTGATAGATGGAGCTGCATGTACCTTACAGCAGTTCACATCACGCATACCCCTACTTTTTCCTGCAAGCAACCAGCTATGCCAGACACTAGCACAGTTTCTGGTAAATGTAGCTTTCTTCTGACACCAGACTTACACAGACAGTGCCTGCACTAAATCATAGGAATGCACAGGTCCCGTCATCTGCAAGCAGAATGAGCCCAGAGATTAAATTTATTGTAACATGGTGCTCTGCCTGTGTCAATGCTCCTTGACACAGTTTCCCAGGTTTTATAGCTCCTGTGATATGAGTAGCTTAAGGACTTTAGCTGCCTTTCCCAACACTCCCAGAAACACAATGGTAGGGTGGGAGCCTACAACCCAGGAGCAGCCACCCTTGTAGTAATAACATTTATGTTTTTTTCCAAGGGGGCTGCTCATCTGTTCTTGCCTTATAAAGTCAAGGCAGGAAGGAACAAGGAGCAAGGCATTAATAACAGTGGCAAGTTTATACAGTGAAGACAGAAGGAAATTGTCAGGAGAATAACAAAAAAGGTGGGTTAGATGTTGTGCACAGAGAGCTTACTTGGCCTCACCAAGGCAGGAGATGATCAAATCTATCTGCAAAGATGGTTGGCTGGTCAACAATTTCGACATGAAGCAGAACGATCCTTTGCTGTGGCTGTGCTTTCTGAGCTCTGCAGCTGCAGAGCTTATGCCGATAGGTAAACACCCTCTGTATCATATATCAATGCCCACATATCATCCTGTCTGGGGTGGCTGAATGACACAAATCACAACCCTTTTACTGAGGCTTGGGTGAGAAAACCGTGATGAATTTGTCTGGCATGTAACACTTCATGATGATCCACCTGGAGAAGAAAGCAGGAATCAATCTGTTATAGATAGACATACAGATGAGTGTGTATGCATCCAAGTTATGTTGGTCCAGTTTGACCTCACCATGCTCTTTGAAATAGCGGCATAATTTGATAATCTTGAGGTACCTACTCAACATAACCTTGTCCCAGCATGAAACAACAGCTTCAGCAGCAGGACCACCCTAGTCTGAGACCCTTCTTTTGAGTTAAGGACAGATGCTGAGAAGAGACACAGAATTAATGTCCAAGCTCCTCAGCCTCAGGTTCGGATGCTGCACTGAGTTTCTAGAGGAAAATGCAATGAAGGGCTCTCTTTAGTTCCAGGGACTTGAAAGTCACAGAAGCAGTGTGATTCACACCAGTATGCACCATGTGGGCCAGTCTCAAACTCAGCCTATGTTTGCCCCAGCACAGGGGTGGAATTGCCCCTTCCTTTCCCAGCAAGAATCACTGAAGCCATGGCAGACTGAGGGAGAGCTTGCAGCATGGCTGCCTGCAGCTTCCAGAGGCTTCTGGTGCTTCTACTGCTCCCTGGGGCAACCTGGGACCTGGATCTGGGACAATCCCTGGGTTTGGTTTAAAACAAATAATGGAGGAGCTGCAGGTTGTCTCAGTATTTCTGCTAGATTAAAGAATGTTATTAATCATTAATAGCAGTTACACGCACTCCCAAAGTAACTGAGAGATACTTCAAAAAAAATAAATGGAAATACAGTTTTCTGACAGTAATAAGCCAATTCAAATTCCCCATAGGGTTAGACAAAGGGGGAAACCCATTGTTTACAGCAGGGCAGAGGAACATGTGACATCCGAGCTGGTGCTTTGATGGTGTTAAAGATACAACTCCAGGGAAGGCAACACAGCAATCAGTATGCATTTTAGTTTGACCTGGTATTCACAAGACAGGTTTAACTCTAAGGAGGAAATAACACAAAACCTTGCACCTGAGACTCACCTCAGACTGGAGACCTCAAGAACTTCTTGGTAGGAAAACACCTCAGCTCCCCATTTACTCCTGAATTCACCTAGCTGTGAGGGATGGCCACACTGCTTCACAGTTGAGATGCCAGAGTTATTACACTGACAGGCAGACCCTCAGGTACCAGGGAGGGTGAGGAGGCAAAGCAGGCCAGCTCATGTCTGCACCAGGGCAGGCTCAGAGGAGCCACACTGAGGTTTGTGCATCATGTTCACGTTAGCTCAATTTTGACATCCTCATGACTGCACCAGGAAGAGATACCAGCTTCTTACATGGCCCTTTGTGCCAGCAGAGAAAAAAATCATGATGTGAACCAATACCGAGTGAGAAATCTTTTGTGTTTTCAAGTAAGAAAATAGATTCCTGTTTTTTTTTTAAATGCAGGGCTGGAGTGGGGAATCAACCACAGGAACAAATGCCAAGAGAGCTAGTGAGAGTTTTAGCTCTTGGTGTGCATTTAACTCAAATGTCTGCCAATCAAATTCCCGAACAACTATGCTTAATGTAGGAATAAATGGGTGAGATACAATCTCTAGTTTGGTCAGGTGGTCAGATGAAATGGTTCCCAGTCTGTCCTGGCCTCAGAGTTTATAAATCAATGTTCAGTACCAAGTGCCACCTTGAGTACACTGTGTTACAGAAGGCCAAATGCTCCCTGAGGATAAACCCAAGCATTTCAAACATATCAGAGGAGGCAGGGAATGTATGGTGAAATAACCTAAACATCAGTCAGTGGTGTCCCAAACTAAAAATCCAACTGTCCTACAAAGCTGATCTAGCAGCTATTGCAGCCAGAGCAGGAGCTGCCAGATGTTTCTCTGTGACCCGATAATCCAGTATCTCAACCCCCATCTGTCCTGCCTCCACTCCTGCTCTCACAGGCAGCAGAAATTACATCACTGTAATTATAACACAGCTTGGACACATTCATCAGATGGAGGCAAATATGTGCCCATCTCACTGTCCCATAATCCAACACATGCTCTGTGAGGTGTGTTTTCAGCTGTCTTGCAGGAGACTGTTTCCCTGTCCTGTTTGGGAAGGAGTCAGCTATGTGATGAACACATGCTGGTTTTCCAAGGTACTGTACAGAAGAGGTGACTGGCTCTGATCGATAGCACAGGGAGACTGGAGTGCATATCCTTGCCAAAGTTGGCTTTTATTAAGGACTTGCAAAATGACCATGGTTTGAGCACCACCACCCTAAACTAAACTGTCTCAGCCTAGCCTTGTTTTTTTTCCTCAGTGATCCATCAACTTGTGATGCCTAATCAATTTGACCAGAGAAGGTGAACAAAGAGCCAATTTTCTAACATTTTGTGCAGAACACAAGTATCTGTCATCTTAAACTGAGAGTTTCCAAGCTACCACGTTAGGACCAGATCCCAGTCCCTCTGTGTCTACAGCTGTATTCAGTTACTGGCCTGAGACTTCCACTAACGCACAGCAGCTACAAAGCACATCTCAGCATTTCAACCACAGTGTACCTGTGGTGCTACAAAACAGCTGCAGCAGACTGATGGATCTGACCAAATCAGTAATCAAATATTCACAAACCTGTGTGGGAACAAATGGGAGAGTGAAAGAGTGAAAAAACAGTGGACTGTGAGCAGGGGTTTGTGGGAGAACCGAGGGAAAAAATATCCTGCAGTGGCAAGGACTGATGATATTTTGAAATTGTTCATCATGAAGTTCAGTTATTGCTCTGCAGATCTATGTCAGGGAATATAATCTATTGTCTTCCATCCATCAACCAGGGAAATTAAATAGGAGTTTGCTACTATTTCAAGACTCAGAATGAAAAATAAAAGTGCTGGTTTGCTTCAGAAGAGTGAATTTACAGGGAATCTCTGGTCCAGGCTGTTGAAACAGACTGAAAAGTGCACGTGTTTTTATTTTTCCTGTCAAAAGCAGACTTAGGTTCTGATTTTCCAAGCAGGAAAAATTGTAGTGAAAATATATGCCTCTTACCTTGCCTGCTGGGGCAAGATATGCTGGGGATGAAATACATACTTCAATGAGCTTCAAATGGGAATTTCTGCAATGTTACCCCAAAGTGTTCCCTCCCCTCTCCAGGATGTCTGTTCTTTTTTTCATCATGAACCTAAAAAAGCTCACATATATCAATCTGGCATTAAACAATGAGGATAAATGTGAAGAAGCAGAGTTATTTGCTACAGAAGGAGATTTATTGCTCCAAGTCACTACAGGCAGAGCAGTGGCAAGCAAAACCCTCCCTTAAGTTATATTCGGATAACTTCATATAATCAATGACATGATATTACAGCTTGAAATTCACTTGCCATTCCTCCAAAACTTTCTCTGTGCTCTTCAGTGGCACAGGAAAAATTCATCCTCTGCCATTGCTGCTCCAACGTTCTACCTTGTCTGACTCCTGTGATTGCTGGGGCAGTATGGAGCTAAATAGTGTCACTGGAAGAGCACAAGACCCCTGAAAAAAGAATAGTCTCTTGGCAGAGCCTGACACTATCTAGTCAGGCCATGCATTGCAAGGTAGCAGATGTCAGTGCCGTACCTTGAGGTGCAACACTACTGTACCCTGAACTCGTGTGACACGTCATCTTCAGATGCTCTCCTCCTCCATCTCCCTGCCTGTAGCTACAAATTAAACACAAGGTTTATGTCTCCCAGCTTTGCAAAACGCTCTCTGTAAACATCACAAATTGTGGTTTTTGCTGTAAGTACCACAAGGGGGAAGAATCGTGTTGTTTACAGGGCAGCATTCCTTTAAAATGTTTGGTTTTTCAGTCAAATGAAGATCAAGATTACTCTACAAAGCCTTTGTTGTGTGAAACAGGGAGGGGAAGAGGAGAAAGGATAGGGTCAAACAGATTCCTAAGACATGAAGAAAACACAGTCAAATGCTTCAAACTACTCTGATTTTGTGTCCAGCCAGGGCCAGCTGAAATTTTGTATCATATTGGTGAAAATAAAAAAAAAAAGTCTGGCCCGTGTATTATTAGCCCCTTTCAAAAGCAGGCATATTTTGGGTTTTAGGCAAACTGCTTTTGCTTAAGTTTTCCATTAATCTGTTCAATAAAAGATTACAGGGGTTCAGTTCGACAGATTGCCCAGCTCTACAACTGACAGTGCTTCCTCTGGTTTTAATAGCAAATCACTGAAACCAGCCCCTATAAGGTTGGCAGAGGCCATGGCAGCATGGCCACTCAGAGTGCCTGTAGGCTCACTGGGTATGATTCTTCTTTTAATTATTCCCCCCCATCATTCTAATGGCATCTAAGCACCTTAGTGCAAAATGAAAATGCCAAGCACATGTTTCAGGTTCATTTCAAGGCAGCAGCGCTTGCTTAGCAAGCAGAGCTGTACGTTGTGCTAACACTGTACTCCAGAGCACGCCCATATGATGTTGTGGTGCTGGGTTTTTACAGAAAAGAAATGGAAGCCAAAACAACCTTCTGCTTCAGATTAGTGCATCAGCTTTACAACCTACAAGCCAGAAGTGCTAGAAATGTATGCATACATATACAAGCATCGTTATGCTCGTGGATTAATATAATGAAGACATGCTTGCATGACGTTGTCATTTGGATGCTCTTAGCTGAGCAGTTCAATGAGACAGCATCATGAACTATAGAGTGCTAATTGCTTAAAAATAATCTTGGATGTTCCCAACCTTTTGCCTGAGTGACTATAAGAGAAAGAAGAGAGGCACTGAATTAGCATTCCTGGGATATGAATTAACTGTTGCAGCCCAATCAGGAAGGCAGACGTAACATTTTCTCTCCTCAGGAAGTAACAAAAGCTGAGTTCATACTGCAAAACATAAGGAGGGGTGTTTGTCATAAGTTAAAAATCAATGAACTCCAGCTGTTATTGTGGTCCTGGAAGGTTCATTTTCAATGAAGAAACATTTATTCTTGCAGGAGCTTTCCACAAAGAAGACTTCGCCCTCAGTGATAGTGTGGAAAATCAAACTGAATGGGACACAGCTTTCCAAGCTAGTGGAGAGTGTCTCTGATGAGCCCTCAAAATAACAAAAAAATAAGAAACAACATGCCAAATGAGAATTTTAGCCCAGTTTCTACAACTAGAAAATCATCAGATGGGACTTGCCTCTTCTTTTGTGCAGAGGTTCAGCCTCTACTATGAAAGCTGTCTCCTGGCTTGCTGAGGAGCACGTTCTCTTACCAATCCATCACACTGAAGTATGCAGAAGACAACTTCTGGCATGAAACAGAGCCTTAGGGTGGCTATCTAGTAAAACACTGACTTACCTAAGCAAAGAAGTATCTCACTAACCAGAACAGATGGATCATATGGGATTTGGGCTTCTCCATCTTCCAGTCCAGATCTGCTTCCTCTTTATCATTCAATAAAGTCTTCTGGTTAAGTGTCTTACATCTGTGTACAGGTTAAAGATGCTTTAAGTCCCCTTTGAATAGGAGAAGTTGCCTCAGCAGTAGAAGGATTGCTAAGGATCTGGATCTCCAGGTCTGCTGTTTATTCCATACAGACATGGCAATAAGCCTGTGCAACGGTGAGGAAGGAAAATTAAATGCAAACTGTGCACCCAGGCAATAAACCTGACAGAACCCTCCTTACTGTTGGAAAAAATGTCCCACATACAGCCTGTTTTGGTGGAAAATAAATTACTTAATAGTTTCTGGAGTTCCTCATTCTTGCTTATGTCAATGTCTCTCAGGAAAAAAGAGAAAATCAAAATTCTAGTGGGATTCTTAAGCTGGAGTTGGAGCCAGCCAGCTAACCATCAGAAGCAATCATGTCTCTCCTCAGAGCTAGCACATCAAGAAACAGTATCAGGGAGAATGGCTTCTGTGTCCAGTTCACAAGCTCTAACAATGCCAGTACATGGGTGAATTTAGCCAAGACAGACACTGGAAGGAACCCACCTGTACTGCAGGGAAATAAAAATCAAATTCACAGAGCACTTTGGTCACTAACAGTTCCTCACACATAGTGAGCAAATAACTGTGTCAACAGGAAAGAAGACAAGGCAAGTTGCAGTTAAATCTTGGTTTCACATTCTTCTTTTAAGAAATGCAAAACCCAAATAATTTCTTAGGGAAAGTGGAAATATTCTTGAAATTTCCTGAAATATTTCCAAGACTTCCTCCTATCCAGCATTTATTCAAAGGGTCCCAAACCACGGCTTTAAGCTGTGACTTCCCAGGAGTGCAAGGCTCATAGTTCATTAAAATACAATGGTTCACAAGTTTTCACAAGAAAAGAAAAAGAAAATTCCACCTCCTCTCATGAATTGAGGTGTTCTAGTTGCAAAAGAAACTTTGATAACATTTCCATTGAATTATTTTCCATCGAACCAGTCAATTGCTGCTTTAGCAGAAAAAGGGTCATCAAAAGATGCTGTTGCTTCTCCCTTTGTTTTGACAGTATCATTATCTGTATAATGATTCATCATAAGTTTGACAGCCTTTTTGTTGGTCTTTATAATATGATTTTTTTGTCACTTGGGCTGTTGAAATATCCTGAGTCCTTGCACGAATATAGTGTTGCTATCAGAGTTGTCAGACTCTAAATCACCATCTATTCTCAGTCAATATCCCCATTACCCCCATAATTTTTGAAGCCACTGCATTCACCAACATTATATATATGTTGGTGACATCATATATGTATATAACCTCTTCCATGTCATAGTCCCCTCTACCTTCTCCCTGTGACCTGCCTTATCCTTTATTATCTTTTCCATACCTACTCTTCACAATTATCATCTTGGCCATTGTGGCTATATCTTCCCTTCTGAGCCTGGTAGGACTTCACAGTGTATAAAGCAAATCATAGCACAGAAGGAGCACGCAGAAATGATTGTGCCTTTTGAAATCAAGGAACTCCCTGGCGTTCAGGAGAGCTCTTCTCCAACCACCATACCCAGTTGCAAGTGGGAAATACCTGGTGATACCTATTTGCAGCAATGTGTGTAGAAGGCTGGGACAGCCTCCAATGCTGAGGTGTGTCCCTCAGTGGAGCACACAGAGATGATGTACCCAAGAAGTGCCAGGGAAATCCCAGGTACAGAAAGAGACCAGAGTCTTTCTTCATGTAGGCAACACAACTGCAAGTGCAGCAGGTGGCACCATCTAGAAATCCAGGCCATCGTGTGCTTGGACACCTGCTAGTGTCTTCAGATATTGCTTTAGTACTGCTTTAGATTAGGCAGTGCTAGAGGGGTCTGGTTTGATGGGAGTACCTAGTATATGAGTATTTGAAAGAAGACTTTGGCAAGGTAGCAAATGAATGAATGAATGAGTGAATGAATGAACAGGGAAATCCCAGGTTTGAAGCTGGATTCCAGAGGCAGACAGTAAAACCAGCAGATAGGAATAGAGCAAATTCAGAGCCTGCTTCTGCATGTCCGAGTTTTCCTGGCTGCTAGCTGTAACAGAAATGCTAGTGAGGAAACTAACCCAGCCATTCAAGGAAAAAAAGGAGCAATTTGGGTTGTGATGAAGCACAGATACACGGCAAAACTGTCAAACTTCACTTGAGCTATTCTGCCTTCACTGGGTCCCACCTATTTTTGTCTGGTTTACTTTGCAGAACACACAAGTTCACTATCATTTTACAAACTTCCCAAGTCAGGGGGCCTCTCTCCTTTGAGGTCATTTTCTTTAGACAATGTAAATGTCAGCTGCCAGTTGTAAGTATTATTATTTATGGATCTGTCAAGGAGTGAGGTGGAAATGATGCAGGCAGCTCACTTCTGTCTTGTTAGCTCTCAGGAAAGGTCAGCAGAGCCCTTCAAAAAAGACACACTGTCAAAGCCGAACTGTCTTCCAAAATCCACTCTACAGAAATGGTGTGAGAAAGCACATGCTTTAAAGCCAGCCAAGGTAGTAATAACGTGCCCTTTATTTTTCTGTTGTCGAAAAGCTCCATTAGCAAATACTTGTGGTGTAAGAACCTGAAGTGGCCAGAGAATGGACAGACCCCACACTAGTAATTATATCCAGCTGCATTTTGTTTGCTTTCGGGATTACTTTTTTTAGCCTTCTGTTTCATCTAACTTACATCTGAGCAGATTTCATCCTCTGATGAACATCCCACGTATCCCCATTTCATCCACTCTGAGCTGCCAGTACACAGAGCGTCTCTCCACCTCATGACCTGGATGGGAGCAGAGGAAGGCCCTTCTACCCATGCACCATTTCTTATCAAGCTGTAGAGTTTACGGCTTGTACACTGGGACTAGATATTGTCCTTGCAAACTCAGCAAAGGAATATGGGATGTATGGCTGAGAACACAAAGACTTGAGGCAGATTATAGCACCTAGCTGCAGATAGACTGACCTGACATTTTGTAAAAGCAGAAAAGTTATCCCTTCACAGAGGTTTGACTCAACCCCCCAAAATACTTAGGTGCCCAATTCCCAAAGAAATCAATAGCAGTTGAATGGCTAAATATCCTGCTTGTTTCATAAAAGAAGCAAAAAGAAACTACTTGAGCTCTTCCATCAAAATTGCTGATGCAATTATAAGAAAACCTCCCCAGAGGGGACGAGGTTAAAGGTTGAACACCATGAACAACTTTGGTATCCAGATGTGCTCTCCCAAGAACAGCCCGGCACAGAAATCTCTGGAATACTTTCAAGCATATTGGGTTTCAGACTATGAAATCCACCTTCCAGTTCTTTGTTTCACCCAATTCAAGAAAATCAGAAAATCCTCACATTTCCCTGGAGGCATCTAAAAGAGAAGAGACCCACTTACTATTGCTGCTACATAATACTTCAAGAAAACAAAAATGAGCAGGGCTTTATAAACTTTGCCTGCATCAATATTTACTGGTCTGGCTTCTCCTTAGTCAAATCTACATTGTTAAAAAAATGGGATCTTTCCCAGGGAGGAAGGGTAAAGCTGTATAGGAAGAGTGGGTCCCTCCCTCCTGCTCCCAGTTTTCTGATCCAAATGCAATGCTGAGCCAGACTGCATGATTGCAGATCCTTGCCTCTCTTGGCATGGCTACCATGTCTATTTTTATTTTATTGGTGTGCTCAGCTGTTCTTTTTCCCCTTGGCCCGTGCTGTGCTGGGATTTCAGCTTCTGAGCCCTGCCTACAAAATTCACAGACAGAAAGCACTGAGACAGAGAAGATTTAAAATGAAAAGTAATTTCATGTGCATGTAAGCCTACTGTTACTGTGGAACCAAGTTCTTAAGAGAACAATGTGGTGTACTTAAATTGGAGCTTGTTTTCACTGCTGTTTCTGATTCTACCATAGGAGGTCCTCAGGAGCAGAAGCACGTGAAGAAAGACAAAAGCCCACTGCCAGAACATGTTTTGGATGAGGTTATCATGGCTTGAAAAGTACAATGCTCATTTACCCATGAGGCTGGCTTCTCTTTGACACAGAATTTGTCTTTGCTAGCAGAAACTGAAAGTGCACTGGGAAGACTTGCCAGAAGTTGTGTTCATGAGAAAGTGAAATGCTGATTATTTGATTCCTCCAACTTTTTGCCCTTGGCTGTGTCCCTCTGGCCACCCCAGCAAGCCAGACACCTTTCTGCAGGAAGTGGAGACTGCTGGCCACAGCTCTGCAGCTCCCAGATGGAGAGGGGGGACCATCGGCTGCTAGGGCTCAAGAGAGCTGCCTGGGGTTTGCCAAGGTTTCCTTTGAGATGCTGGACAAGCTCACCACCCAGATATGCCCATCTTCACCTCGCCACGTGTAAGATGGGAAGATGAGTGTTTACCCATCTCAGATGCTGCCTCTTTTAAAGTCAGTGATGACTGGGAAGTGCTGTGGATGAAGGGTTCATCAATACATGAGTCCTTATCCTTTCCTCTCACCATACCTGTTTTGACAATTCTCCCCAAATTTTACCTTTAGTTTATTATTGCTCTACTTGTACTTATGCCCTGGAGATTTACATTCCCTGCACCCCCTTTTTATTCCCTCATTTTCACTTTTAATTATCTTGTGCTCTTATTCTCCAATAACTGCTTGTGCCCTCTCTCAAGACTGGTTTCATGATAGTTAGTACCAGACCTGAGCACTACCTGTCCTAAACAAGATAAATGAGATCAAACAATCACATTCCTGACAAATTAACCCAGACCCATAGCAATGGTTTCTTGCAGCCTGAAGCTTTTACACAGGCTGCAGGAGACCAGGCAGCATCTGATGTGGTGTGAAGTTAAAACAGAGATACAAAGTCAGCTGATAAAAACTTAACCTGCCAATGTTCTTTGGATGAGTGGGAGTTGGCAGAGTTTACTGGTATCAGATTGGTTTCCGAGGGCTGAGGAGGTTTTGATCCAGTACTAGGAGCTCTAACGTTCCTAGTCTTAAAGGTCTTGTATTACCAAACTGAAACCTTAGTTGTGTAAACACACAAGCTCCTCCAGCTCCTCTCCTTGACCCTCACCACTGGTGGGCTGCACCCTGTCCCACATCCCTGCCTGGCTTTGCTGGTGCGTGGATGAGAATGAGGGTGAAGAAAAGCAACACAAGTCAGAGGGCAATGAAAAGCCTTTCACCAATGGTGCAATGCCTGAACATTTCTTTAGCAGTCGCTCCCTGTATAAATAAGAAATGACTAAAATATTGAACTGAATTGAATCCAGTAGCTCTACTGGTCCAGGGAGGAGAGCACACGCACCAAAATCTCTGCCCACCACAGGGCATTGCACTTCCTAGTTAGGCCCCAGGTCACTGCATGCCTGTGAGGGCTGCCCTTACGATCCAGAATTGTGGATTGTGGCCTCCCCATTACCCCTTTGGAAAACCAAAGGTTCTGAAAACCTATTTGTAGTTAAAAGGAAAATGAAAATTACAGAACCACACAGCTCAAACTTATTGTTACAATGGATTTTTAGAATTAAAAAAAAAAATAAATAGAATTTAGGGCAAAGGATTATTACCAAGAGAACAATTTTCATATAGATTATGTCTGTGGGGAATTCTGTAAATTTGTGCAAAATGTCAAATTAATCCATTCAAGATGCATCCTCAACCCTTTCCCATAAAAGGGAAGCTGATCTGGCTGGGACTGAGTGAAATTTTAAGTTATTCCCATCTGTTTCAGATCTTCTGATACATTTATCACAGTGAAAATACTGAAGAGCATCATTTCGTGATAACCCAAGAGAATAAGCCACCACTTTACCTGATTCAATGCACTCTCTCCCCATTTGCCTGACCTGTGAAAGTGACTTTACAACTTTTATGCAAAGAAGACAAAAGTCAGCAAAACTGTGAGTTGCCTTGCTAGAGGAACTGCAGTGTGGGTGTGGGGGTGTGTGCTTGCACAGACTATACTGAGCTGACAGTTTTTTACATCCATCTGGCTCTGCTTGTGCTCTGACAGCACTGACGGCTTAAATGCAGTAAACTAGTCTGGATAAGTCTTGTCTGAAGTTTACACAGGACCACGTTCAGGCTTTCCATAGCAGACACCATTCTAGCAACCATTTTCTGCAGAGGCCAAACCAACATGGAAAGAACTGTGCTGGAATAGGGTCTTTGATGAAAGGCTTGTTGGACTTTAAAGCAAATGCTTCCAGGAGAGAGGGAAAGACAGAAAGGAAGGAGTTTAGATGAAGTGCAATGTCAGGTGTCCTGCTTAGCCTTTGGAAAAAGCTTTCCCAACATCATGGGTAGCAAGGCATGGGAAGGGAGCTCTCTAAGGCAGCTCAGGTCTGGTTGATCTTGTCTTGATATTTGAGTTTCTTCCTAAAGCTGCTTCCATTTCTATTTCCTATAATTTTATGAGCTATTCTAGAAAGCAAATTCCTTTTCCTGGGATTAAATTACCCTGACCAGTGAAGTTCTCCTCTGTTTCAGGCCTTGCATCATACAAGTACAATTTTAATTTTATTAAACGTCAGGGCATCTTGGAATTTCTCAGGCTCTTCCCTGTGCTAATAATGTTAGTGTTATTTGCTTATGTGCAGAAATGCCTATAATTCCCTGGGAATTCCAGCCTTAACAGGTAATCCTGCATCAGCCAATAAGGTAAAGTCCACAGGAAGCATAGCTAGAGTCTATGTCACCTGTACATAGCTGTATAGCTAAAAAAACAACCCAAAATGAAGAAACCACAGCAGCTTTATAGCACACTGTCTAAACTCACAGGCAGCCTTTGCTGAAGAGAAGCTAAGCTAGCCCACTGCCTTCCAGCTTTGTTGCCAGAGAGCACAGAGCAGTGGAGCGGTTCATATTGTCCCCACCATGCCAACATGGTGTTCTTGAGGTGCTGAAGTAGTAAAAAACAGAAAACTAGATTTGACCTGATTTTTAAAAGGTTGACGCTTCCAGAAACATTCCTGACATGAGCAGGAATTGCACATGTCTTCATCTCTGAAAAACAAGGTCCTAACAAGTGTGTACATGAATGCAGTATCACGATATGGACCGTGGCAAGAAGCAGCCTGCTCGTACACAGCTTTATTTACAACCTGTTTCGGTCAATACAATTCTATTTCTCATGAGATACCAGAGCCAGACCATTTCCCAAGAACACTTACGTCAGTAATAAAGACCTATAAAACCAGATTAAGATCTCAGGAGGCTTGTTTTAGGACATTCTAACTTTGACAGTTATGAAGTAAACAAAGCTGTGTTCACATCTGTAAGACGATATTTTGAAGCATCAAATATGCTGAGAATTTTTACTCTTAGTGCCAGGTATTCATACAATTTTTTCTTGTTCAACAGAGTTCATCAAATGCATGCTCTTTTTTTATGTTGTAAAGTGATTCTCATTACATCTTCATGGAACAAATGCCATTTCTTCCAGTTTGACTTCCAAAACAGCTTGCTGCTCAGGGACATCTGATCTTTACAGAATGACTTTACTGCTGTTTTTAATGGAGTTGCTGCCATTGGCAAATGCCTCCCCATGCAGCATCACAGGCAGGCTTGTCACCACCCCTCTGGTAAGTTTGCAGGACTATCACACAGCAGTTCCCTTGGTGCACACTAACATATATACCTCCTTGAACATGACATTAAAATGTGGCTCTCTAATGTCACAGGCAGTAAACACAGCACTTGAAATGCAAGAGTGTGCTTAACTGCTATATTTGAGAATGCTTTTTAAAGCTTTCAACACACTTTAGCATAGAGAAATTCCTTAGGAGGAGAGTTGCAGAGTGTGGTGTTAGCCTGTGCCATCTGCTGTACTCATTCTTCAAGAGCTTCTGCTCTGGGATGCTAAAACACAGTGGCTTTTGTTAGGGAGGTGCATGCCCTTGGGTGCCAGGAGAAAGGCACTGGCACAGCTGGGGGGCTGGCTTTCCATGCATTCGACAGTACCAGATGGGGAAGGGTTTTTCCACTCTGTGATGAGCCGTGCTCACTGTCCTTGGTACACATATCGGGGTAGACACACTCCTGATGATGAGGTGGGAGCATGGATGGGGCAGGTTGCAGGGTACGGGGTGGGAGCAAACACGGCACTGGCTGCTGCCAGTGGCAGAGCTCCTGTAGCCCCCCCGGCTAACCTGCCTCTGCTCTGCCCATCATGGCTGCACCCTCCTGCTGCCCACCCTCTGCCCTTCGGGCATCAGCCAAGAGCCTCCAGGGACAGCAGCTGCAGAAATGAGCCAAAAATCCACAGCCAGTGCCACGTGCATCTCTTTTTCTGTGTGTGGTCTTTTGTTCCCTGTGCCAGCAGCAGGACAAGCTGTGAACTGAATAGCCAAAATTCAAATGCTTGGGGTTGAGGAGCATACTAAAGATGAAAAGCAGCATCACACTATCAGGTAGGCATCTTGTGAGGCTCATGACAGAAAGATATCTGATGGGAAGACGTCCCTCCAGTCTCAGCCTTGCTCTCACAGCACTGTTTGCATGCAATTAAAGTCTCTGCTCTGAGAATTTGGCAGTACCGGAGGACGTGGAGAGTTGGCTGCTTTGGGGGCTGAATTCCCTTGCTTTTGTTCAGGCTTTGAGGCAGAAGGAGCCAAGCCAGCAGGGACTGGCTGGAAACCAGCCCCTTTCCAGCAGGCCTGTGCCTGGCAGGTATCTGGTGTGCCCCAGGTAGAGTGGGGAGGCATTGCTCCTCAGCCAGGAGAG
This sequence comes from Chloroceryle amazona, assembly GCA_027560015.1. Taxonomy (NCBI): domain Eukaryota; kingdom Metazoa; phylum Chordata; class Aves; order Coraciiformes; family Cerylidae; genus Chloroceryle; species Chloroceryle amazona. Next base: position 53,843 of record JANHFX010000400.1, on the reverse strand, counting down.
GGTGTCCTCCTTCCCCCAACTCCTGCTCTGGGAGTGTCCAGCAGCACTGCAATACTGGGCTGGATAAAAACCACTGGTGAACCTGCACCTGGGCTCTCCACCTGCTACCGCCTGATGTATGGAATAGTATCTGTATCCTGCTGCAGCCCAGCACTAGTCCATCCAGCAGCAGGCAGTGCTGCAAACGCACGTTTGTTAATTCCTTATTACACACTATGGTCCTTTTCCTCCCCAGTGATATTTAATAAGCAAAAATACTAGAATAATCCTTTAAAAATAGTTCTGCTATAAGAGCATGTGGTTGTAATTACTGTCTTTATGGATAAGTCTATTATTTTTCTTTCCTTCCATCTCCTCTGTGCTGTAGGAAACATGCCAGTTTTTCAAGCACCGTGATTCATTACTATTGGAAGGAAATTTCACAAAAGTAGAGTTTGTTTAACACAGTCTCCTCAGCCCATCACAAGAATCACCCCCAAAAACTGGGCTGGAACAAGTCTGAACAAACTGAAGTTTCTAAAAGTCCTGGCACTTCCTTGCTTCTTCACTTTCCCTCTTTATCTCTTTCCAATATATTAACCTCTCACATGTTTTCTCTCCCTGATTCTTCTTCTCCCAAGTCCAGCCTCCCTTCCCTTTCTCCCCATTAACTTTTCTCTGCTTCATCTCTCTTTTGCCCACAGCTTTCCCATCTGTCCTCAGGCTGCCCCTGATGCTGGTCTGCTGTGTCCCTCTGTCCCCCTCAGACAGTTCCTTCCATTTCCCATTACCTGTTTTCCCACCTGAGAGTCTGAAATAATCCTCTTCCCTTTTTTTTCCTTGTCTGTCCTCCTTTCCATGGTTTCCCATGTCACCATCTTTTCCCCTTCCTAACCCCCTGCCCTTACCCTGTCCCCCAGCTCTCCATCTCTCTGCTCAGCGGTCCTCCAGCATTCCTCTTTATCTCCATTTATCCTCCTGGGAGCTTTCCTTGCATTGCTCCCCTTCCTAGTCCCCATTGACTCCATCCTCCACCCCCAGCTCTCTCTTGTGCCTCCTCAGTGGATGCCAGAACCGGGGTCCCCATCCAGCCATGCTCCATCAGTCTCCCCCTGCATTAGGGTGTGCTCCAGTGGGGCTGGCATCAATGTGGCACAGGATTTGTGCAGGGTCACAAGGTCCAGACGGCTTGCCAGGGGGGCTGCTGCCATGCCAGAGCAAGGACTGATGTCTGGAGATGTTGGCACTTGCTTTCCACCTCTGTGTCACCCCAGGGAACCTCTGTTGGAGCCAACAGGCACAAAGCAAGACAGGCTCCAGCCCTACTGCGAGAGGTTTGTTTATAACGAAAACAGTCCTGATGGATTAGAGGAAGCTGCCTCTTCCAAGAAACACATCAGATTTTAATATGAGATGGGGAGAAGTGGCCAAAATAACACGATCTATGAAATACCTTTGAACTTTTGAGTTTTTGGCACAATGGCAACGGCCACGGTGTTGCATTCAGCCACTAAAGCAGCTCCGCTGCATGTCTAAAACCACTCCTGCTGCTCGTGTTAAGGGTAACCGCAGGGTCCTGCTTCCCACCAGAGAATTTTGGATTGCAATACAAATGCTATTTAATGAATTATCAGGACACTGAGGGCAGACAAATATTTTCATGATCCTCTCAACCCACAAGGACTCAGATCAGGCATAGTATGTATTTCCAGTGCCACTGGCCACCTTCATTCTCACATCCACTTGGTACAGAAAGATACTCTAGTATATTGGTGTGAAGCTTGATAATCCAGAAGAGTGAGATACTGGGCAGTCACTGGGGCACTCAGAAAATTAAAATACACTTTTTGTAACAGTTTTTTTTCCTTTAGAGATCTGGGGATTTTTTTATTTTTTTATTTCTTTTTTTCCTTTGGAAGCCTGAACCCTGACAAAACCTGAAAATGCATATGTCTGTATTTAGGATCTTTCTATGTTAAAGAAGTGAACCTTTTTTGGGGAAAATCTGCTCTGTAACAATGCAAGGCTTGCTTCTGCCACCTTTGGTGAAACCCCACTGTTCTGTACCTGTCACACACACAGACAAGGTGGGCACAAACAGGGTACTCTGCCTAGATAATGCATTTAAGACACCCCATAATGATAATTGCCAGTCTTTGCAGGGCCAGAAGTGATCATTAATTCATAAATGTATGTCTTTCCAGAAAAGAGCAGAAAATAAATGGAAAATATTGGAAAAGTAAATGTATATGCTTTGAAATTCCCAATATTATTCTATTATTATTCCAATATAATTTTATTATTCCAATATTATTTCATTTCTTGATGAAATTTATTATCAAAAACAATAGCTCAAAGTTGGCTTGAGTTTCAGAGAAGTTCTCTGGCATCTCAATGTGCATTACTACTCAAGTCTATGCAAGTACTGACGTTTCAAGTCTCTACAGAGTGTTTCACCGCAGCCCAAAACAGTTCCCAGAAGCTGAGTGACCAGTCTCGGTCAAGCCAGTAGCAAGTGAATGGGTGTACAGGGAGAGGGATACACGGCTGGAATTAGGGAAAGGAGGAACTGGAAACAACACTTTCCTGGGAGCCAAAAACGTGACAGAAAAAAAAAGTGTCATGTAAAGAGAAAATAATTGGATCAGGCATGAACAAATGGAAGAAAGAACCAGAACATAAAAGCAAAATAGCTAAAAAAATGGAAATACAAATACTAACCTTAGTGTTGCCCAATGCTGACATGAGATACTTGCAGGACTAAGCCTCGTGTAGACCATGAACGGTTTTGTTGCATTACAGTGAATTTCTGCCTTATACAGAAGAGGGAGAGAGGGTTGTGCAGACAGGACTATTCCCCCTCCCGCTGTAGGGTACTTACACAGAGGAAAGACATCAGGAAATCAACCTCTTGAAGATCTATCTTCTCCAAGAGGTTGAAGATAGATCTCTTGAACATCTAGCTTCAAGACAGAACTAGATCTATCTAGAAGATGGAACTCTTCAAGATCTATCTTCAAGAGTGCAGGAGTCCTGACAGTTTTGTCTGTCCTAAAACAAGACTACGTGTGAGACGTGACTGCAAACCAGAGATGTGGTGCACACCTTTCCTCTTCTCCTGACTCCGCAGGAGCAGCCAACATCTGTAATTAGCAAAACCTCATGAAAACAAGAGGAACAATCGGGGAAGGCTACACAGCATGGCACAGTGCTGAAGTTTGGCAAGTTATAAGCCTATGAGCTAAAAGCAAATTTGTGTTGACAGCAAAAAAAAGAGAGAACATTTCATGGGTCTTCCTTGGAGGCAGCAGAAACAGGGCTTCATGGGCATAGAGCTCACTGGCATGGCAGGCTAGGAGATGATGAGCATGGGACATGCCCTCTCTTTCCAACTGCGCTCAAGAAATCCTGGCTTTGTGCTTTGTAGGTTAAGTATGTTCACACTGAAGGCCATGTGTAGCTGATTATTCCTCCCAATAGAAGTTAACCCAAATATCAATCAACTGCTCTAGCTGGACAAGACATTTCTGATTTCAACACCTCCCATCTGCTGGCAACCAAGATAAAGAAAGCCAAGAAAGCCAATCCACAGCATTTTAAAATTGCAGTTGTTTCGCTCAGAACTACCTGCAAAGCACAGTTAAGATCAAAGGCTAGACTTTAATTTGCCTTTCACTATTTCTGCTCTTCACAAACCAGGTCAGACCAAAAGTTGACTGTTTTCTTCTGGGGCTTTTGTCCCAAAGGGGGAGCCTATGATGGTTTACCTGCAGACTGACAACACTGATGCTCTTACCCCTGTGTTTCCAGCCTTATCTGGTCAGTCAGAGGCTGTGCAAAAGGCACATCTGTACCTTGGCCTGCTAGGGGAGAAATAGTTTGCTTTTGATGGGTTAACGTGCTGAGGATTTAACATGCCAAGCGGCTCAGCAGGGGCTTCCACAGACCCCACAGTCATTACAGCAAGGGGACAGGACATAGCTGGGAAGGGAAAAAGGAAGACAAGTCAGGTCAGCCAGCAACTGGGCTCTCAAGTGGCCTAAATTAATCTAAGTACCTAGGGGGATGGAATTCTTCACAGTTAATGTTTATTTCTATTTTAGTGTAAAAGGACAGTCTAGATAAACAGTCTCTTTGAAACAATCCCTTGAATGCTCCTCCAAGTCTGACCTGCATGAACCAGCCTGGGTTTTCATGTGCAGTTACACAGATCTGATTTCACACTGTCATCAAAAGGAGGGAGACTGGCCCTGCTGCACATGTGCAAAGCCTCTCTTGCCCTGGCACCAGCAGAAGTGAAGACTCATGGCAAACTGAGTCAGGGAGCATCTCAGATTGAACATGAGTGTTTATTTTTCCTCTGGGTCAGTTTTCAGCTGGAACTATCCCCAGTTCCTGCTTGCCAGGTAGAGGCACAAGCGTTAGCACTGGGAATAATGTGTGGTTGGGAGTAAAGTCCCAGGATTGGAACTCTATCAGACTCCAGTTTGATGAAGCAGCACCACCTGATGCTGATGGCATCGCAGAGCGACAGTCATGTGAACCATGCCGGGTTGTGTGTGCCTGAGCTGAGTGTGTGCATATGTATGGTGACTGTGTCCATGTGTAGGTCCTTTCTCATAGACAGAGCTGTCTTCCCAGGCATGCAAACTGGTGCACACATGATTTTTGTCCTGACTTGGCAAGGCTTCCCCATCTTGCTGCCATTAGTGCATTTTTTCCTCTCAGTGGTCCAGCCCCAGAGACCACCCTGAGCTCTTCATGGGATATGTTTGGCAGCTACGAGGATTTACATGCCAATTGGATTATAATTTATAGATCAGCAGCCATGCCTGGAACAAGGCCTGATATTTTGGCTTCCTTTTGTAGTGACCTTTTCTTTTGTTCAACCACTGCAAGCTCTGATGCCCATCAGACTGTCAGGTGCCAGGGAAGCAGCAGCAGGATAGAATTCCTCCAAGGACGTATTTGCCCTTTCCACATGAGTTCAGGCACTACAAGGAGGTTCATGAGAAGCGGATTATGAACAATTCAGCTCTTGTTAGACAATGTCCTTGGTGTCAAGCAGTGGGCCAGCAGGAGCTTCTGGGTTTGACAGCTTTGGCTTGTCTGAGTTAACAGGCATGCAGTCAATGCAACTCTGGGCCATAAAAAACAATGAGAGCTCTTGTCACCCCTTGCAGATGATATATGTCCTTTGGCTAGTGGCCTTGAGAACGTTTCTGTGTTTGTACAGATCCTGCCCTTGCTGTACAGCAATTTGGGTGTGTTCTTTAGCACACTCTTATGCTGCTATAGGCCACCTCTTGACACAATGTAGTGCTTAAGATCAAACTCATATCCCATACCACATGGACCAAGGGATAGTACCTACCTTTTCACAAGCCACAAGACACGGCTAGTATCAAACCATTCCCTGCAGACACAACAAGTGCTAATCTTTCACATGGGTCTGCAGACTGATCAATGTAAATTCATGGACCACATGCGGTGAGAAGTGGGACTCACATGTTCACCCACAGGAATCTGACATGAGATAGAATCATAGAATCATAGAATGTCCATCAGGCTTTACCCACTCCTGAAGCTTCTCCTGTGCTTTGTCTTGTGCATTCTTTTCTTTGGATAAGAGTGTCTGGAAAGCTGTCCAGCAGAAAGGGACCAGGGGGTGCTGATTGACAAGTAGCTGAACATGAGCCAGCAGTGTGCCCAGGCAGCTGGTGAGCTGTAGAGAGGTAGGTGCTGGTCTCTCCTCACAAGTAATCAGTGACAGAACAAGAGGGAATGGCCTCAAGCTGCACCAGGGGAGGTGTAAACTGGACATTAGGAAAAATCTTTTCACTGAAAGGTTGTCAGGCATTGGAACAGGCTGCCCAGGGAAGTGGTTGAGTCACCAGCCCTGGATGTGTTTAAAAGCTGTAGAGATGTGGTGCCTGGGGATATGGCTTAGTGGTGGACTTGGTAGAGTAGGGTTAATCATTGGACTCGATGATCTTAAAGGTATTTTTCCAACATTGATGATTCTGTGATTCTATGGTATATATTTTGCTTTCACCCTTAAGTACCTGAACGGCTAGAAGCTCATGATAGACCATGGGCACAGGGGACTCAGAGTGAGACAAGCACATCACTTGAGCAACGTGGCTGCCTTTGGCAGATGTTACACAATGGAGAAAGTCTGGAAGATCTTGAAGTAGATGTAAATTCTGTGTAAACTTGACCAGTGCTTTTACTGCTTATTTTGCTCTAAATGACAGCCAGGCACAAAATACCCAAGTTAATATATCATAGCAAGAGAATTTCATGTTGTGTCATACCATGAAGGACAAATGAAATATCTAGTCCTGCAAAAATATTTAGTACCTTCAGAAGACTCTCAAACAGCCCTTGGTGGCTATTTATAGCAGGTGCACATTACTCTGTGGTGTTCTGAGGTCCAGGAGCTGCTGTAGCAGAAGGATGTACAATCTGGAACAAACTTTATTTGCTCATGACTAGTGAAAACCAGAGTTTATTGTAGGTCTTCTTCCATTGCTGTTTTTTACTCACTTTTAGACACTACTCACTTTCTCTGCCAGAAGAGTAAAAAATTACTGTTAACAATTAGAATAAATTGCACTCCTAAAGTAATTTCCACAGAAATAGAGACGTCCCCCAGGAGTGAATCACTGCATCTTAACTCTGCATAGCTGCGCTAGGGTGCAAGCTGGGACAAAATAAAAATTATACTGGACTACAGGAACTTGAAAGAATTGTCATGAGCATTTCCAGTAATGTGCTTTTTTAGTTCTCTTTCAGTTGAATGTTCCCTTTGCTATCACCTTTTCCATCCTTTGGCTTCAGTTCAGTGAACTGCTTGGGCACTTGTTTTACTTCAGGTAGTTAATCACAAGCTAATGTGTCTTGCTCAGGTGTGAACTCGATTATTAAGTACCTGCTTCATATAACGAAGGAGGGCATTGTATGATAGTAAACATCTGCTAACCTCACCTTTGGGACTCTATGAGATTGCTCTAAATATTAGGCCAAATGGACTTGGTCAAGAGTGTTACAGTAGCTGTTTCCCCTGGGAACACATCATGCTGCCTCAGCCTATGTACACCTCATTCATGAGCTGGCAGTTTTCTGTGTCCTCTGCAGAAAGCAGACTCTAAATCAGAGGCTTCTTGTGATACTGCACCATTGCCACTCTGCAGCAACAGCTCTGAAGACAGCAGTCGCAAAGCTGAACCTTCCATGGCATTCAATGCAAGGGGTAGGAAGATTATTTTGTCACCACATGAATTTCTCTCTAGTCGTGCAAGCAGTTGCTCTGCGTTAGCCTAAAGGTACTTTCCTGCTTATGTACCTCCTTTGGCTGACTACAGCCTGAAGTGAATTGGGTCTGGCAAAGCACAAGCCCTGCTTCCCACTGCAAGCCTCTTTAAGAAAGGCTTTCCTGGGACTGGATATTCATGGAGGGAGTGAGGGAAAGCTACAGAGCTGGGCACAGAGCCACTTTTGCAGGGAGAAAAGACTCATGAAGTGCCATCTGCTCTGTAAATGTTTTTGGCAGTGTAAACATACATACCATGTCTTCAACGTGTAGCATGCCCCATATAGAGAAAGCTAACATCCCTTGCTAAATCACCCCCCTTTTTCCCTGCATTTCACTCTGCTTGGATAGATTCTTACAGAATCGCTAAAGGCGAAATCCTCTGAATGACTTTAGTCCCTGTCTTTTCTGACAGGCCTGAGTTAGTATGCTAACAGGAATGGGTGTTTAATGCTTTGTTCGTGATTGTGCAATGAGGATGGAAAAGCTGTAACGACTGTTCCGTGATGCAGATGCTATAAATAGAGTGTATGGAAAAGGAGGCTTTCTAATGCATTAACTTCTAATCAGTAACAACAAGCTGACTCCAGTTATAATTTATTGTCTCCAAGAAAAGTATTTACATTGCAGAACTGCTGTGACTCACAGCAGTGGTTTAGTTAGGAGTCAGATTCAATTAGGAATATTTCAGACTAATGACTATTGTTTTCTTCACTCGGGCTCTGTACCATTCACAAGACTTGCTGCAGTTATTATGTAATCCCCTCCTTGAACTCACACTACTCACATATATGGCTGCCTTCACAAGACCACTCTCTAAGGTCATATGAACTAAAAGTTTCATAACCCAGCCGAATGGAAATCCCAACAAAACTAAGAATTCTTTGTGTGGAGAAGTTGAGAGATCCCAAGTGCATATGATCTTTAAAGTTCTTTTCAGTTAAGTAAACAAGAGAGAGAAGAAAAGTAAAAGGGAAGAGAGGAAGATGACAGGTCAAAGTGATTTGCCCAAAGCTGCACAGCAGATGAGTGGCAGAGAGAGAAAAAAAAACCCTCCAAGTTTCCTAACCCTTGCATTGTTCGGTCTGACTGCACTCCTGGGGTACCAAGTTTCATTTTCACAACGATCTGAGCTGCATTACATTACCTTCTGTCTATGGCAGACTGGCAGCTGGTACACAGAGGATTACTAGTGGTACTTTGGTCTTAGGTGGCACATGGCAGTTAACCAACAGTCTAGTCATGTGGCAGAGACCTCATATGTCTACATGAGCTTGAAGAAAACTTTCACAGAACAAGATCAACCTGAAGACTTCAAATACTCAGAACATGAGTAAATAAAATCCAAATATGGTGTAATAACATTTAATGAGAACTGGACCTGGGAGAAGCAGGTAGTTTCAACTTTCAGCCATCTTCCATGAAGTGATGAGGAACACTGAGAAAAGTGCACGCTTTACCTTGATTTCCTAACGGATTTAAAAGCTTGGCTAATGCTTAAAAAATATTCCTTTCAATTATATGCTGCAATAGGGTAAGTACAATGGTAATTATTAAATTTTCATATATCTATTTTCCATAGCAGCATTTACATCCCTGATTTCTTCAGAGCACTTAACACTTTCTGACAGCCAGTGAGGATGACTTGGGAGGTGGAGAGCAGGGAGGCAGAATGCATCTGATGTTTCAGGAGAGCATTCACATCTACGTGGAGGTTGCCTTTAGCAACTAATAGCATAAAGTTTCTTTTCTCTCCCTAAAGTGGCAAATTTTAAGACACTGCTTGTGCTTTCTTGTTTCTTCTCAACTGCCAGGCAGTAAGAGAAACATGGAGAGAGCAACTGAGAGGCAGTGAGAGACAAAGGTAACAATCAAGAGTAAATTACAAGATAGCCTCAGAGATAAAGTTCCATTTGTCTCTTGGACAGAGTCACCGTGTGGGGAGAGGAAACTCACTGCTGTCGGTGAGTTACAGACATCAGAAGCCAGGACCTGAAAATATCCATTAGTACATTATTGGCAGGTTGGATCCCCAAACAGCTTTGCCTTTGAGAAAGATGAGATTGGCTTGCTCTTGGTCTGCGTCTCTTGACTGTGGAGATTCGGGACTGTGACTGTGTCCTGGGGAGTTGCTAACATCTGGAACCTGATTTCCAGAGAAATGGTGCATTATGGGGATGTACATTTTGCCAAAAGCTGTTCCCCCCCCGCTTTGTAAACTCTTGGTAGTACTCAAGTACCCACAGCAAGCACAGACATTGATAAATTGCACTAGAGGATTTAGAGATGTAGTAGTTACACTTATTTTGGTTGTAACATTTTCAGCAATAGTTTCTGATTCTGTCTACAGTAGGAACTTTCAGCACAAGGATAAACAATGGTTTTTTTGTCTCTCCATCTTGTCCATTTAATGCTGTACACTGTTCATGCCCACAAGTTCTGATTGATGTGTGTTTGCATGTGTCTGGCACGAAGCAGTCCAAATCTCCCCTGGTGCCTCCAAGAAGCACTCAACTAGGTTTGTATTTCTCCCATTAATGTGTGCATGTCTCTTAGTATTCTGATGTTTCTAAACAGTTACCCAGTGTATGATTAACCTCCTACTTCATTTTGTCTACTCTATTTTAAAGGACATATTTTTTCTGAACCCTAGCTCTTGGCAGAATTCTAAATACCCTCTGGTAATCTAAGAGAACAGTTCAGTTACTGAAATGAAATGATCCACATAAACACTTCTTAAATTAAGCCAGGGGTCAGAAGCACTGAACAGGATCAAAGTCTAAGTAGTAGGATTCTGTGTATCGCATTTGCATGCTTTGATGATTATCATATTCTGTAAAGGGAGTAAGGGTTGTATTTTACCAAACAAGAAAACTAGCAACTTTAGTGAGGCTGTACCACAAAAATTCCCTAACGACGTGTTTCAGAGCAGGGCTAACTTACTTTGTACCTGTGCAGGCTGAACTTGGCTCCTTTCAGCCATCACTTGCCCCATGTCAGGTGGCTTTTCTAGGAAGAGCTAAGGAGATTCTTCCTAGGCAGGATCCAGGATCAACTTTCCACCTATGCTCTGTCATTACCAGAGGCAAAGGGGCCACAGGATGCTTTGCAGAGCAGTCAGGTGTGCTGGGGAAGCTGCTGTACTGCAGGGCTCACATCAGAGAGCATCATCTGGCTCTCCTTGGACCCATGTCCTGAGGAGTTCCCACTGGCAGGGTGAGCTCATCCTCATGGTTAGGCTGGGGGCTGCTCCTGAGCCACTGTGCAAGCCCAGTCAGTGAACTTCTTATGGGGAGGACAAACTTTTACATATCTATTTCAAGCATAGCTTTCAGATAGGTTTTTCCCTATATAGTTTTGCTCTTTGTCTGACCCTGAGGATCTTCTAGTATTTCTACTAGTCATTGGCAAAATTCCCATTGACTTCAAGTTAAATTTGGCTGCAGAAGGAGACATGTCATTTAGTCTGTGTGGTGGTTTTCGGTCTCTCATTAGCATTTGCTGCCCACTGCTATACAAAACAAAATGACAAGTTTCTGAAAGGAAAGATTATTCTTTTGTATGTGTGTTTGCTAACCACATGAGTAACAAATATATATGGTAATTTCACTGACTGCAAGTGAATGTCTGGTGCTTCTTGAAAATCATCTTTCAGAGGCACCATGTGGGTCTGCAGGGCTCACCAACTGGGACCCAGGTGCTAATGCCATGACTAAGCTGTGTTGAAGTGACTCACAAACAACCACAAAGGAACTTGCAGTGGCTTAGCATCTCTCAGGTCAATGCGTGCCACTAGCTCTACTTCATGGTGTGGATGTGCCCCAGGGCATCTGTAATCCTTGTTAGGAATTAATTTGGTGTCAGCACAGAGAACCACAGAAAAAAACCCCTCTGCTCGATTTGCAGCAGTGGTGAAAAGAGCTGATGTATGTGAGAATATAAAATGAAGGGAATGGAGAACGGTATGAAATATGGTCTATGTCATTTGCTAATCCAGAGAATTTCTTATCCAAAACTCACTGTTTACTCCTGCCTATTTTGAGAGGACAGAATCGTATTGGAGGCAGTTCCAAAGCACAGTTAGAGGAAAGGCAAAATTCCGCTTACAGGATGCTTGAATAAAAAGAAACAGGACTAAAAGCACATAAAATAAACTAAACAGAGAAAGTGAATCAGGAAGTTACATTCATTCTCTCTCTCTCATAGAAGCAGGGGGGGCCATGAAAGGAAAGCAAGTTCAAAAATGTACATTTTCATCATATGCACAGCTAACGTGTTGGCATTAAAGCAGGCACCTCTTAGGGCAGAAATGCAAGTTATGTGTGCTTACAGCTTAAAGCAGGTTCCAGACTTGTAACAGTACGAGCAAGCAGGGCCCAAGACCCAGCCTTAGCTGGTGGGGATGTGGCTATAATGGTGGCTGTGAGTGGCCTGGTTTCAATTTGCTTCTCTACCCTGTAATCTCAGTTTGACCAGGGAGGAAGGAAGGACAGTAGTTGGCCAGATGATGAAACTTGGTTTGGAAACCTGGCTGCCATGAGAAGTCTCTGGAATGACACAGTTCAATGCCTTTAAAACACGGGTCTCTCTGTGCCTCTGCTTTCCAGCTGTAGAGTGGGAACACTGGCATTGCACTCCATCCAAAAAATATGAAAAGGCCAATCCATCAGTCTGCAAAGATACATATTCCTGGGACCAAGAATAGGAGAAATGTTAACTTCAGAATAAATTAACTCATGTTCCTACCTTTTTTTTTTTTTCTCTGTTGTTGTCTGGTTGTGGGTTTTTTCCCTCTCCTTCCTCAAAGCACACGATGCTGCTGACTGCTACCAGGGTCGAGCTGGGCTTGCGCTGCAGAAGCAGTCCTGCACCTGGAGGATGTTATTCTAATGCTGGAGAGTCGGGAGGGCAGAAGCAGTGCCTGATGAGTCTTGCCTACGACTCAGCATTCCTCTCCTCTTCCTGTGTTCTTTAAACTTCAGCAACTGAAACTATGCCCATACTTTTTCTCTAGCATGGACCTTCAATAACAAAGCATCAGAAAGGGTAGAAGAAGTGAATTCAGAGTGAATCTAGGAACCAACTGTTATCAACTTGTTGATCCCTTCCTTCTGTATACTGATAACTGTGTCCTGAAACTACAAGTCCCAGCATGCAATGTCACATCTTCATCAAAATGGAATATTGGTTGCCTAGCAATTAAAAGTCTTGGTAACAAAATATCTATACATATGACTATGTGAGCAAACGTTATCTGATTCCGTATTGCTGCCCCTGTAAAATGTGTTTGAGGTGGTTGGTATAGCACAATTCAGAAGTCAGTGTCTTCAGAGCACCAAAAAGCTACTTGATTCACACCAGAGGAAGGAAAAAGGGGATGCAGCATTTTTTGACTGCATTCTGCAGTGTATACTGATCTATAAATCACACAGAAAATATCAGAAGACAGAGTTTGGCATTGTGTCCGACCATGCTTGAATAATCAGGTCAGTCTTATTTGTCACTGTTCCAATCTCTCCTACAAATACTAGCTTCCTTGTTTTATTCTGTTTCATGCAGGCCCCACAACCATCTGCAATTTGGCAGCTTCCACTGAGTAAGAAAATGTCAGCAGGAGAGGGGAGGGGTGATTAAAGAGAAGAGACAGAAACTTTTCCAGGCACCAGCTTGCCTGCCTTTTCAGTGTGCTTTGTGTGAGCTCTGCTGGCAATACCTACAACTTCTTTCTTTCATTAGAACATCTGATTATGCTAACTGTGACTGCCCAGCACTTGGATAAAGGCATGTTTTTAACAGACATGAGTGCAATTAAATGTGAAAGTTGTATGGATCCAAGACCTTAATCAGGAGCAAGAGAACAAAGTATTGCAGATCTGGAACCTGCTGGATGGAATCTGTTAAGATTCTCTTCAGATTCCACAGCCCAGTCTGGTTTTGAATCCAATATGCCTTATAGGCTAAATTGGGCAACATTTCAATAACTCTATCCTCTACCTTGATAATAAGAAGTTCTTGTGATGACAGTCTGCAAGGCTGTCAGCTGGCCCTTGGGATACACACAGAACTAGGACTAACACTTAGCAGATTTTGCTGAAGTGTAATTGGGAGATATTTGTTAATCAAAGAAAAGAATTCTCTTTGCATCTGTTCAGGTCCTTTTTTTCATGGCTCCTTTCTTTAGAATTCTCACAAATTGGCATGATCCAAGATGGAAAAGACTTGTAAAGATTTCAGTGGATTTTGTATTTGTTGCTACTCCTTTTACACCAAAAGTGAGTTCCTATTGTCTCTCTGCTATGTCTGCAGAGTCACTAACATAATCTGAACAGACCAGTCAGATAAATAATGTATTATTTTAACCATTATCTTGCACAAGGGGAATGAAAGCCGAGGCCCACAGCACCACGCAAGCTCCTCGTTCACTCCTGTAGAAATAAGCAAGAACTGGGTCGCTATTTGGGAATCTCACCCAGGGGGCTGAACAAGACCAGCTAAGGTATGTCCTCCTGGTAGATCAAATAAACTCAGCACAGATCTCCAAAGTCCCAGTCACACAATCCATCTTGCTGCTGTTTCTGTTTGGAATAAGCCTGTACAGATGAACAAGAACAGAAAACTAATAGTAAGCATGCAGTTGTTAGACCAGAAATGTAGGTACAAGATGAACCTTTGTAGAAAATACATCCATTTTGAAAAAAGACTCTTAAGATGGCAAGTACCTATTTACAAAATTACTTACCCGACTGCCACATAGCTTGCTGGCTGGAATAATCTCGACAGAGTTATCAAATTAGTTGAGGTAGTAACCAAATGTCTAAAAAATTCTTTCCTAATCTATGAAAATAACTAAAGACTGTAGCCAGTACCTAAGCAGGACAAATGGTACCTCCTCTGTCTTCAGTGAGATCTAGATTTAATATAATATAGCTCTGAACTGCTTAATATGTTGATATTTCATGTTGGGATGGGGGAGGGAGAGAGAGGTCTCACATGGACAATCAGGATGCAAAGCTCAGAGAACAGGTCTGCCTTGTCTTTTCAGCACTGTAGCCAGAGACCAGCCACTTACCCTTGGGTAGCCTGGTGCAGATCACTAAGGACTGATTTTTACCTCCATTCAGCTGTTCTGCCTTTGGCTATAACAAATCAACACGTTGCCAGACCTCTTGAGGGGTGTGTAGGGCAACATCTTATATGCAGTTTCAGGCCAGGCTAATGCATTATCAGATTTGACCAGCTCTACTCGGGCAGTGGTGACAGAAAGTCCTCTGTACCACAACAAGGGATGTTTAATAGCACAGTAACATCTTTGGACTGGAGCGCTGTCCTGGGCTGGGAAAGCCTGCTTAGGCTGCAGTGAGCTGCCACAGCAATAGCAGGCTCAGAGCAGGTGCCCCCTCTCATCAGCTGCCCCACCTCCCTCCACGGGAGGCATCAACCTTCATGGGAGGAGCTGCTTGAATGAATCATACAACCGTCTCACCCACTTCAATGCAAAATCAGCTAGGTTTTTCTCTTCCCCTGTATTAGGTGAGCTGACATCAACACAAGCATTTGGCTTGTAAGGTGATGGAGGCTTCACTCTTCCCCTCTATAAAGGGCAGAAAAAAAGAGGATAGCACATCTTACACAGCTACAGCCATTTCTGCTCTGATCTTCTGCTTCACTCCTTTCCTCCCACTTCTCCCCAGAAAGTCAAGTTTCCTGCTATTTCTTTTTTCTGCTTCATTTTCCTTCACTTCAAAAATGGGAATGTTAATGCTTGCTCCACAGGGCTCCAGAATACACAGCTGGAAAATAAACATGTACCAGTGCAGTGCTTTAAGATTTAAGATCTCATAACTGATGTGCTCTCACACTGTAAACTGCCTTTAGGGAGGAGAATGGTCTACCCAGCCCCCAGATTTATGACTTATCTGGATCACAGTCATTTATTCTACCTCCAAGCAAAGTCTAGTGATCAGAAGTTCTTCTTGTGTGATAATATTAAAGAATTTGCAGATCAAGACCTGTCTGAAATGATGGAGATGGACGAATGCCCTCTCTTTTTGATCCAACTGAAAGCTAAAAGCTGCATGTGTAATGAAAACCAAATTCTCTGTGTCTCTGCCAACGAAGTAAGAAATTCAAGAATGGCATTTCCTTATTCCTGACTTGCTGCAGCTGGCCCTTTCTAATACTCAGTTAGTCAGCAGTGGGTAATATCACTGTCCAAAAAACAGCTTTAGTCAACAGTGACTAGGTGTGTTCACATAGGATTGCAGAAAGAGTAGGCTGTTGGGGTTTTTATTGTATTTGAGATAAAAAAATTAAGATTCACCCTTCAGCAATCCTAAACTTCCTATGGGTGTCAAGAAGACCCTTCTTTCCGCTGCCTTTCTTGGTTATGTAGTAAGAGCAAAGAGTCCTGGAACAAAGGTGACTAATGACAGGACTGGTAGATTAATCTCAGAATTGCTTTTGGATTTTAGGGAGGTCCAGTAAGAAATTAGACCAAACCAAAGGTCTGAATTTGAAGATTCAGTTCCTCACCAACTTTAGATAAATTCTGGTCAGACACGGGATCACAGGGTGTCAGGGGTTGGAAGGGACCTTGGAGATCTTCGAGTCCAACCCCCCTGCCAGAGCAGGGCCATACAATCCAGCACAGGTCACACAGGAACGCAGCCAGGAGGGTTCTGAAAGTCTCCA